>JAUIMM010000264.1:3125000-3400000 GCA_031769625.1 Taudactylus pleione | reverse complement strand
GGAACTTGAGTCCCAGCCCTGGAGATAGGGGGGGCCCTGCCTATTTTGTCAGTCCCAGGCCCCACAATTTATTATGTCAGCCCTGCCCTGCCCAACCTGATTCAACATGTGCGGTGCAAGTACTGCAGACAGATCATCTGTCTTCTGTGGGGAACTAGGGCAATTATGTATGTTTTATTTTTTTCCTGTCAGGGACAAATGTGTTTGTTTTTCTTCCTGTCGGGGGCTAATGTGTTTGTTTGTTTTTCTGTATGGGGCTACTGTTTTTTTTTTTCTGTTGCGACCCAATGTGTTTTTTTTTTCTTTTGTGTGACAATGTATTTTATTTTTTTCCTGTTCAGGGCCATTGTGTTTTATTTTCTTCATATTGCGGTAAATGTGTTTGTTTTATTTCTGTGGAGACCAAAGTGTTTTTTTTCTAATGTGATGTTATTAGTCTGCGCATGCATCTGAGTTGTACTGTCCCGGGGTGTTCATAGAGAGCTGCAGTACAAATTCAGCCTGATGCACCAACAAGTGTATTAGTAATGTGTTGGGTGTTCCTAGGTAGTTGGCTAATCAGACGCAGATGTAAGAAAGTATGGGTGTTATAGTAGCAACACAGGTATGTTAATGAAAGTGGTTGTGTACAGAGGTGCTGAATTGCTCACATTGGAAGCCATACTCAGACAGATGATCTGCACCCAGCATAGGGCTGGTAAAAGTTTTAATGGTGCGACCGATGGTGGCATCTAAACATGCACAAAGCATGACTGCAGCGTCTGTAGACACTGTCAGTGGGCGTCTCAGTCCTTGCATATTTGGACCCATGGATGTACCCCAGAGAAGGGCATTGTAGCGGCATTAGCATAAAGTGGCAGATGCAACTGCTTAAAAGATGCAAGGAAAGTGCAACTGCGTCTGACTCAGAATCACAGAATCAGGCCCTATCAGGAGGAACCCCGCCCCCACTAGGGCTTCTTGTTTTCTCTCCCAATCCGACCCTAGCTACTATAATAAAAGGGTCACCGATTATTGATATTTTTATAAAAGGGGCAGGAATTATTTACCTAATAAAACAGAGCACAGATTATTAATACTATAAAAAAGGGGGCACAGATTATTGGTATCATATTAAAAGTGTCACAGATTATTGATATTATTTAATGGGAATGACCACACCCCTACAAGTGATGGCCATACCTACAAAAGGCTGGTTACACCTCTTCAGCGGGCCCCTGCCATTGCATTCCCCTGTGGGCCCTTTATGCCCCAGTCCGACACTGATCTTACCCATGCCTCATGCCAAGCATGATTATGCTTAATCTGCAACTTTATATCAATTACATTGTGTCAAAAATACTAAGCCTAAGTACCTACTACACTATGGGGACTATTTACTAAGCCTTGGATGGAGATAAAGTAGAAGGAGCTTTTATAAGATAAAACACATCACATAGACAGTTTACTCTGTAAAAAATGCATATAAATGTTTGAAAATATGCAGCATGCCCCCACTTCTCGCCAGCCTCAGCACTAGTAGTAACATGAATATCCACTATAGCTCCTAACTGTCATTTTTCAAACACAGCCTGTGACATGACATTTAGGAGCTGATTGGCAGGTACTTTATCTCAGTTCACTTTATCTCCACCCAAGGCTTAGTAAATAGACCCCTATGGGCCTAATTCATATCCACAAGCAAATGCCATCACAACTGAGATCTCTCATGGATCGCAATTGCAAAAATATGCTAATGTCTCTAAAGCTTACCTGAGCATAGGGACGCCCACTGCTGCCTTCTCATATCCGCCTGATGACTTCCAACAGTGTGAACATTGGGAACAGATCTGGCAGCCATAGAGCTTCTGAATAGGTCTGACCTGTCTCAAACAGAGCATGTCTCCTGACACGCTGAGAGCTCTCATGCTGCGTAGGAGATCACAATTGCTAATTTATGCATGCCCAAGAATTTTAAATGGTTCCAACACATCTGCATTTGCCTAGCCACCCCCCGTTACCTCCCCCAAATGCTGATTACCTCAGTTTTTAAGTGACCCTTCTGTGTGAGCATAACTGCAATACAAATGCTGCAAGTGCGCAGTATGGCGCATGAGAAATTCAAGTAAAAGTATGAAAGTACGTGAATAGCTATCTGTGGTGGTGCATCTAAGTTATGTCATGCATATCACGTCACATAGCACAAAAGGATAGGTGTATGAGGGCACATCATATACCCCCTTCTGTCACCTAATTTACTCTTTACCAGTTTCTTGATACTGTAGTACACACTTATCTAATGTTCTAAACAGCATAATTAGCAGAAACTAATTATTCTGTTACTTCCATCTTCTACCCAACACTGCTCTTTACCATGAACATGTGAAAATTACTCTATTAACCTTCTACTGATAACAGGATTGGAGGAGGTCAGATGCTTTATAGTGTTGGGAGGAGGCTTATTCTAATTTTTTGCAAAACTCCTTAAATGCACCATCTTCAATTGGAAGACTGGTTTTCATTATGGCAGGTGAATTTCATGCTCATGATCTTCCTATTATAGTGGATATTCAGGTTACTAGTGCTGAGGCTGGCGAGGAGTGGGGGCATGTTGCATATTTTCAAACATTTATATGCATTTATTACAGAGTAAGCTGTCCATGTGATGTGTTTTGTCTTATAAAAGAGGCTTTAAATATCTATGAGCTGGTACAAAATCCAAGTCCTTTTTGGTGTTCATCATATACCATTCCACACAGCAAGGAAAATACATTATTTATCCCTTCAACTCATTACAATAAATGTGCACCAAAAAACATGGGTGCAGGGTGTGTGCGGACATCTTGCACCCTTACCCACACTCTGCACCCATAGATTATACTTTCCACCAGCACCACAGAAATCATAGCACCATTTTCACAGGAGGGTCTCAACAGTATGGTCAGTACACATGCACAGTAGAGAATCAGATGGAAAATTACACCTGCATCAATTTAGTGAAGACTCTGGCACAGTGCCAGAGTCTACTGGGTGACTGCGGCAGAGAGAGAGAGGGGCACCTACAAGGATACCGCGTGCAATCTCTCTTCTCTCATAGACCACCCCTGCTGCAAAATGAAGATCATTCTACTCGACTCCTTCCTTTTTCCTGTGTAAACTTATTACTTCCAACAAATGTGGGTATCTTGCACTGCAAAGCACTGAATTCTTCCAGAAATCTATAGCAAATGAATGAGATTAAAGCTCTATTTATGTTTCAGGCCAGCCATGTTACCTCTTGTAAATGACTTCCAATGACCTTTCTAATTCTAGGTAACCACAGAATCTACAGAAGCACCATATAGTAACCTGAAGAAGCTTGATAGTTTTAAATGCTAATTTCAGTTTTACTAGAGGATAAATTCTCGTAATCTGAGAGCGGATACAAAATGCACCTTTGTCTCACAATGTGTATCCAAAAAACAATCTTTAAACAATAGATTTGAATAAATACTCCAAAATGACCCACAACCTTGGGCTTGATACAAACCCGCAAGTCACAATGCCTATGTCCACCAGATTAGCAATTTTTTTTACTATATGTGTAACCAAAAATCTCTAAAAACTCCTGCTGCATACGACTGAGGTGCATGGTATCAGAAAGACGCTAGGAGATGATCCGTCTTATGGGCGTGTTATCGAAGTGTCGCGGGCATGTCGCTGAAGTTATTGTGATCTCAGATGCTCAGTCATTCACTTTAGAGGCCATGCTCAGATGGTACATCTGCACCTGCTATAGGACTGGTGCAAGTTTTGATGGTCCGACTGAAGGTGGTGCTTAAAGATGCACATGGTATTATTAAAGTGTTCTATGGTTGTTGAATGTGGGTATCTCGGTCATTGCACATACGATTCACTTAAAAGATGTTTCTCTTTTCATACAACCAGCTACAATAAGTGTGACTAAATTGCACTGTTGTTTCAAAGAAACTAGCACCTTGACTATTCTGCTTTGGTACAAAAAACACACACAACACCCGCACAGACTCAGAATCTCAGTGGCTCTTCAGTACTGTACTGTATTCTTATATAATATATTTAATCATTTATTTTCCAGTAATGATTATCATAGTAGGGGGGTGCACCCAGGAATATAATAAGTATGCAAAGAAGGAAAATAACAAAGTATTCCTATGAGGGGCACTCATGAGCCTCAAAATAATATTATTCTACAATATTTCATTAATCTTGGGATCTGACAATTTACTAAAATATAACTTTCAATTATTAGATTCAAAATAATGCCAGCAAAGTATTTAAATAAAAAAACAAAAATGTGACACAAGCAGTGAAAGTTAAAATCAAATCAAATATGATCCTTTCAAGACTAGTACCAATTAATATAAGCTCTTCATTATTCCCATATAGGTTTCACATGAATAACCTTTTAAATGATACTCAATTTCACTGTTTGTGTCTCATTTATGTTTTTTTATTTAAATACTTTGCTAGCATTATTTTTAATCAAATTATTATAGTTAATATATTAGTAAATTGTCAGATCCCAAGATTAATGGAATATTGTAGAATAATATTATTTTGAGGCTCATGAGTGCCTCACATAGGAATAGTTTGTTCTTTTCCTTCTTTCCATTCTGCTTTGAGCAAGATCTGTGTTCGTCATTCACACTTACTACCTTACTACCACTTTCACCGATACTAAGTAACATGATTTTTACATGCTGAACCCACTCTGTGGAATATTCTCCCATGCACAAGATGTTCCTCCAGCTTTAAACCTTCAAGCTGTTCCTGAGAAATCATCTCTTCAGGCTTATTCAATTCTCCAACCACCCTCTTAGACCATTCAACACAATTACAATCTCTGTAAACTCAAACTTACATTTATTCCCCTTTTATACTTAAAGAATCCTTGAATGAATCACACCAACTATATAGGCACTGTTTTCCTTTGTAATCTGGCTGTACCTCTAGGTAGCATGTGGCACATAACATTTTGTATCTAACTTATATTTATCTATAGAGTGTAATCTTGTGAGCAGGGCCCTTTTAAATTTGAATTTGTCTAGTCATACCCAGTGTTGTTTTACAGTACAGGTTGAGTCTCCCATGTCCAAAATGCTTGGGACCAGGGGTATTTTGGATAATGGAATATTCCGTATTTTGGAATATTTTAAAATTATAATGATATATCTTGGGAATGGGACCCCAATATACACACAGAATGCATTTATGTGTTATATACACCTTATACACAGCCTGCAGGTTATTTTATACAATATTTTCAATGATTTTGTGGCTCAAGCAAAGTTTATGTACAAAAATGAAATTCATTTCTGTTTCATATACACCTTATACACACAGCCTGAAGGTAATTTTATACACTATTTTTAATAATGTGTGCCTTAGACAAAGTTTGTGTACATTGAACTATCAAAAATCAAAGGTTTCATTATCTGAGTCATGCCAAAATGTTTCCGTATTTCAGAATATTCCGTATTTTGGAATATTTGGATATGGTAGACTCAACCTGTATTACTGTTTTTTTTCACAGTTGCAGAGCATGCTGGAGTTACATAAATAACTGTTCATAAAATAATTAAGGTTATTGTCATGTGATGGTGACTGTTACACTTTGATTGACTCATTCCCATTTAACAGTAATATCCTGTTTGTCTTCCCCTTCCCTTTAGTATGTAAGTTCCTATGAGCAGGGCTCTCCTCCCTCATGTACCACCACTTACTACTCTTGCTCACCAGCAATATTCTCCACCACCTCTTTGGGCTCCACCTTCTCTTTTTTTTCAGTGGCGCTATTCCTGTAAGTTGCATCCAAGCCTATGGGTACATGTTTCCCCCCTTACAACCTTTGAACCAGTAGCTGTGTAGAGAGTTGGGGGTAAATTTACTAAAGTGAGAGTTTTTAGAAGTGAGTTTAAAAGTGATGTTGCTCATAGCAACCAATCAGATTCTACTTAACATTTAACTAGCACCTTCTAGAAGATAATAGCTAGAATCTGATTGGTTGCTATGGGCAATATTACTTTTAAAACTCACTTCTAAAAATGTTCACTTTAGTAAATTTACCCCTAGTAGTGTTATTTGTTTAATGTATAGTTTACTGTACTATTTACCAGTATAGTACTGCATTACCATGTACTATCTTGTTGTTAGCCCTCTATACAGTACTGCAGACCCTATAAAAAAAGAATAATAATAATAATAATAGTAAAGGTGCACAGTTTTAAATGCTGGAATAGGAAAACATTTCCACTACAGGTTTTAGCACTGCTTCTGCACTTACATTGTATTGTGATGATTATTGGTAGTGTGCCAGAGTATAACATACATATGTATATATATATATATATATATATATATATATATAACAAAGTGGTTCTCCTAAGTGCGGTGTTGTAACCACACAAAATCGTGATAACACCGCACTTAGGAGAACCACTTTGTTATATATATAGGAAGGCACCCTTATCTGTCTTTCATCCGGAGTGCCGAACCATTCCGTTTTATTTATATATATATATATATATATATATAGTTTGATTGCAGAATTATACAGCATTGTCTGTAAAAGCAGGCAAAATACAATGGTGATATGTAAATATATAAACAAAGGTTAATTATTGTGATTTTACTTGTAATATCATTACTTAGTCATGGAAAACTTGAATGAAATAAACCATTAGAAAATAATGCATTTCTAGTAATTTGTCCAGGGATTCTCAAAACATTTTTGGCAAGCACCAAGTGATCAGCTCTCAAGTTCTTCCAAAGTCAATTTAGTAGAATGAGTCAGAGGACTCAAGGTGGGCCGCAAGCAGGTACTACCAATTAAGAACCCCTAGTCTAGTCAATTAGTTACCGGTTCAGACAATATTATCCCTATGTACAAACAAGATAAATATTGAGGTAGATTCAGAATAAAGACTCATTATTTTTGGTTGGTGTAGAATTAAACAGGAAATACATTAAAATACAATGAATTACATGTATGGTGCATCTTCATACAAGAGAAAGTGAGTAATGACTATTTACAGAAACTTAGATCAGCATCACAGTCCAGTTTCATAAAGATTATTATTGTTATTATTATTATTTTTTTTTTTTTTTGTGGCGGGGTTTAGGACAGCACTTATGTTCCACAGATCCATGTAATATACAAAGTAACAGTGACACTTGATATATCATAGGTACAATAAATGTAAGCCCTCATATCACTGAAACCACACAGAATAATAATCTGACAAACTAGGTAAAATTCGAACAAGAGCTGCAGGCACAAACACAGTTGTTTAATATCAGATACATCAAAAATAAATAGAAACACAGAAATTAAATGGTGGCAGATTTAGAGGCCAGTTCCTTTTCAAGGCATATATCGATGATTTTGAAAAACTGCATCAAGAAAAGATATATTTGATTTTAAAAAGGACAAGTAATTCTAATTTACAAACCTAAAGACACTTCTGCTGTGACAGAGTGGATAGAATTTCTGGTTTATAGACAGTATTTGGATTTCTTAGGGGCCCTACAAAAGAAATATAAAATAAGTTTAACATTACTTTTTTTGTTTTTGTTGCAACTTGGACTGAAAACACATCTTATAATTATTTTAAAATTTTAAATAAAATATTATATATACATTTCTTTTAAAAACATATTTTGGATTTCCGGTTCCGGGTTCATGGAGGAAGCTGCTCCGTGCAGAAGCTCCACTTTACTCCAGACTACACACCCTTTTTCAAGGCTCATACTGCCTCCCATCTATTGCCTACCTTAGCATCCCTGATCTGGTACTTGACCGGTTCAGTTAGGTGAACACGGTTCACTTGCAGGAGCCGCCGCTACCTAGGAGATGGATCTCACGGGTGACGCTACAGGCAGTGAATCGCCGGTGGAGCATTGGAACACTGTCCCTGAGGAAGCTCCGACCTTCAACGGAGTTTATCTGAGGCTGGGGGACAC
Organism: Taudactylus pleione; assembly: GCA_031769625.1. Classification (NCBI taxonomy): domain Eukaryota; kingdom Metazoa; phylum Chordata; class Amphibia; order Anura; family Myobatrachidae; genus Taudactylus; species Taudactylus pleione. The sequence goes on along the minus strand of JAUIMM010000264.1, from coordinate 3,392,038 downwards.
TGGGAGGCTGAAAGGCAGACACTGCCAGGAGACGTGGCTTCCCGCACTGCAAACGCTGTAGAGTCTGTTTACCACAAACACTAACACCTACAACCTACTGGGGGAGCTTTGCCTTACCTATCTCAATTAACCCCTTCTTGGCTCACTAATCTAATCAAACTTATTTATTTTAGAAGTGGGAGACTTAGGGGAAAATAGAAACTGTCACTTCAGCAGAACATGGATTATGTCACAGTTTCTGCTCTTGTAGGGTGCTGAGCTATCCTCTCATCTACCCATCATCATTACTTTTAGCACGGGGATTCAAAGTGGTTGTTACTTGCAGTATGCATAATATATATTTTTTTTTTTTGCAATCGTGCCTGCATGAAGAAATATTTACAGACCCCATCCTCCTCCTCTTCTTCCATTCCAAAACCTCCACGCCAGTACATCATGGTGGAAGCAATAACATGGCGCCCGAGGTTGAAACAGAGGTCACTCCTCTAGCCCACAAAAAAGCCACGGCACAAGTTGGAGATCAAGCTCGTCGTCTTACAGATCCTTTACTTATGGAGATATTGTTGAAGCAATCAAAAGCACAATGACCACTCTTTTGTCGCAGGCATTATCTGATATCAAAGATCAGCTTCAACAGTTATCGGTCAGAGTTACGGATACAGAAAACAGATTAGGTGCCACATTTCAAGATGTTTTTGACCTTAAAGGAAAGGTTCAAGTCTTACAGATGGATATTTATTACCTGCGCAACAAAATATATGACATTGAGAACTGCTCTCGGCACAATAACATAAGACTTGTTGGTCTCCCTGAATCTGTCAAAGGCCCAGCTTTGGCCCATTTTGTTAGAAATACTCCAGCTTTGTTGAAAATTACTGAAGCTTGCAAAGACCTGGTTATTGAAAGGGTCCACAGGAATAAGCCTGCATCCAAAACCAGCATCCTAGAGTTGTGTTGTTCAGATGCCTCAATTACCTCCATAAAGTTGCCTTCTGGACAGCTTCCAGAGCTAAAAAATCTATCATCTGGGAAGGCAAACATCTATACATAATTCATGACTTTTCAGTCTATCTAGAGCACGTAAGGCGTTTTCACCACTCTGCTCACAACTTGTTAAAAACAAGCGCAAATTTGCACTAGTTTATCCTGCCAGATTGCGGTTATTCGAGCGAGACACCTACAAGGATTTTCTAAATCCAGATGATGCAGCGGGTTACTTGAATGAAGAATCTCAAGCTTCAGCTGAGGATATATCGGACTCCAACCCACGTTGATTCCATATTGTTTTTGCATCTCCTAATGATTACTGTTTTTCGAGGTTCAAGATTCTCATAGTTGCTTCTTGAATATACTCACCTGTATATCTTAAGTTATGCATTCTCATATTTCTTTATTAACATCATTATGATTATGATGTTTTGGAATTATGATTCCACGTTCATAATCGCTTTCTCCAATTAATAAGTTTATGAGTGCTTGTTACTAATATTAGCCAAATGCTAACATAATTTAGGCGATAGATAGTGTAACACTGTTTTTTATGTTGCTTGGAGTTTGGGGGAGTTCTCTACCCCGGACTTATATATTGTTTATTAATGTTGATATGTATGACAAAATACATTATTTTTCATATGTTATTGCTAATACAAACCGGAAGACCTAAAGGCAGGAGGGACTTCCTGATCCCCTCTGGGAGATTATCTTTGGGATTCTCTCATGCCCAACTGCTACTTATTAATCTGCAATTTACAGTTGTATGTCTTTTCATGTGTGTCTTGTCTTCCCTGTTTCCTTGTTTTTTTCCTCCCCTTCTTTCCCTCCTTCATATAATTTCCTTGCTATTATGTGAAAAGAATCGGAACAGAACCTTCATTCACTACCTCAGAAGATATGACAGATCTTAGAATTGGTTCCTGGAACATTGGAGGTATCAACTTTCCAGCAAAATGTCGTAAGATACTTTTATACCTTTCCAAATTACACATAGACATTGCCTTTTTACAGGAAACACACCTTACTTTACTAGCAACATCCAAATTACAAATGTTGGGAAGGTCAATCTTGGCAGCGGCGCCTTTCAAATTCCAAGGCTAGAGGGGTAGTAATATTGTTTAGAAAAAAACCTAAAGATATATGTTTCCTCCACTTTGTTTCCTCCACTTTCTCAGACCCAGAGGGTTGTTATGTAAATGCCACATTCTCGTTCTCCAATAATAACTATAGATTATGTAATGTTTATGCCTCAAACCAATATTCTAAGTCTTTCTTTCAAAAGCTTTTAGCTGTGTTAAGTCCATACTCACATGCATTCTTAATTTTATGTGGGGATTTCAACTTGGTCTCTTCCACCTTTCTAGAGAGATTGGCCTCATCTACTCACCCTAATTCTCTCCCTAAATTAGGAATCCCATTTCTCTCCAAAAGACTTCTGTTGGTGGATGCATGGAGGGCTCTTCATCCTACAGAGAGAGAGTACTCTTGCATGTCTGCAGCCCATCATACTCTATCAAGAATTGATTATATATTAATATCCAACCCTTTACTGCCTAGAGTTCATGTATCTGATGTGGAACCTATAGCGAAGGTGGTGTTAAGAGGATTTATAATTTCTTATGTCTCTTCCTTTCGCAAACAACAATCAAATGACTATAAAATTACAATCAGAACTTTCTAATTCCTTTCAGGACTATAAACAATATCCTTCCCTTATTAATAGACAGATGTCACAGTTGGTGCTAGTGAGTTACCTGTATCAGGTGATGAACTGGAAACACTGGAGGCTGGCTGGACTGGAACCATGGGTAACATGAATAGCTCTTTTAATATAAGAAGTGGGTAGCAGTGAGAACTGCCTTTGGTGACCAGAAGGAACTTGGAGGGACCAGACTGGGACCAGCAGGTAGGCTGACTGAGCTGGTCGGGGTACCAGTAGATGAGCTTGCAGGTGGATGGTAGCATGAAAGCTACTTGGTGCAGCTAATGAGCCGTGAGGTGAGTGGACTTGGAGGAACCAGACTGGGACCGGCAGGAAGGCTGACTGAGCTGGTCGGGTTACTAGTAGATGGGCTTGCAGATGTATGGTAGTGTGGAAGCTACTTGTTGTGGCTTGGGAAGCCGTGGGTAGACGTTGGTAGCTGGGTGGCTACGTGGAGTGGCTGGATAGCCGTGGGTAGACGCTGGCAGCTGGGTGGCTACATGGAGCGGCTGGATAGCCGTGGGTAGATGCTGGTAGCTGGGTGGCTATGTGGAGCAGCCGGATAGCCGTGGGTAGACGCTGGTAGCTGGGTGGCTACGTGGAGCGGCTGGATAGCCGTGTGTAGATGCTGGTAGCTGGATAGCTACGTGGAGCGGCTGGATAGCTGTGGGTAGATGCGGGTAGCTGGGTTGCTATGTGGAGTAGCCGGATAGCCGTGGGTAGGTGCTGGTAGCTGGGTGGCTACGTGGCGTGGCCGGATAGCCGTGGGTAGATGCTGGTAGCTGGGTAGCTACGTGCAGAGGCTGGATAGCCGTGGGTAGATGCTGGTAGCTGGGTGGCTATGTGGAGATTCTGGATAGCCGTGGGTAGACGCTGGTAGTGTGGAAGCTACTTGGTCGGCCTGGGAGCCGTGTGGAGAAGCTGGTAGCGTGGAAGCTACTTAGTGCGGCCTGGGAGCCATGTAGAGAAGCTGGTAGCATGGAAGCTACTTGGAGTGGCCTGGGAGCTGTAGGTGAGAGTTGGTAGTGTGGAAGCTACTTGGTGCGGCCTGGGAGCCGTGGGTGAGAGATGGTAACGTGGAAGCTACTTTGTGCGGCCTGGGAGCCCTGTGGAGAAGCTGGTAGCGTGGAAGCTACTTGGAGCGGCCTGGGAGCCGTAGGTGAGAGGCTGGTAGCGTGGATAGCTGAACGCAGCAGGCTTACGGATAGCACTGGTCTAGGAACCAGCAGGAGCCTGGGACATACTGGTACTCAGAGGTACAGCTATAGCATAAGTTGTACACCACAGAATGTAACAAGATGTTCAAGCACTGAGTGCTATTAGAGGAGGATCTATATACCTAGAGTCTGGCAGCAATTGGTGGATACAGACAGGTGGTCTGGCAGTGGCAATCTGAGTGGAGCAAGGCACAACATGCAGAGGGAGTAATCATCTCTGCAGCCCTTGAGAATCAGGACCACACCTGTGATTCCAATTAAGACTAGCAATGCTCACAGACAGAGCAGGGTCCAGGTGTTTAATCAGTGTGGGGGGAGAGCAGTCTGCACACACAGAGATGTTACAGCCAGCATGATTCAGCTAGAGCAGATGTCCCAGGAGAATTACAAACACAGATCCATGGAGCAGCTGGCAGAGGTTAGTCACAAAAGGTAAAAACTAGCCAGGATTGTGACAACAGAAATATAATACTGCTTAAATGCACTTTGAAGAATATTTACATGTCATGGGTGATGGGTTACTATTTTCAGTTAATTATCATTTTCATAAGTTTGGCAACAAAACTGGACGTCTTTTAACTAATATCTTAAATGGTAATGGACCCCCTATGGTAGTTCATCCACTTAGAACTTTGAGTGGCCACCTTACGTCATCCAGTTCACAAATAGCAAACAATGCATTCCTTTTATGAATCATTATACTCATCTCCTGAGTCAGAATCTGACTCTTTAAATCCAGATCCACCTTCAGGAGACATCGATTGGGCTGCGCTCCCTTATCCCCAAATATCTCATAATCAAAATTCTTGATTAGCAAACCCTTTTTCCTTAGAAGAAGTAACCACTGCAATTAAACATCTTAAATCTGCAAAAGCCTCTGGCCTGGATGGACTTAGCAGGGAGTTTTATAAAATATTAGGTACCAGAATTCATGACACCTTGACTTCTAATTTTTACCACATGCTTTCATAGAACTATTTCCCCGCATATTTTAACTCAGCTATAATTAAAGTATCACCTAAGCAGGGGAGGGATTTAGCCTTACCAGGTTCTTATAGGCCTATATCCTTAATCAAGACTACAATATGCTCACCCAAATACTAGCTGAAAGAGTTAAATTAATTCTCCCCCACATAATTCATTCAGACCAAACTGGATTCATCCAGGGTCGCCATTCTGTTGTAAATGTCTGCAGGGTGATCTCAGCTATTATATCTTTGTCTACTTCTAATTCCCAAAGTTATGGTGCCATAATTTCATTGGATGCCGAAAAGGCATTTGACCTTATCTCTTGGTCACATTTATTTCAATCCCTTGCTAGATTTAACTTCCCTGATTGTTTTATTCGTCACCTTAATCTTCTCTATATAAACTCCCAATCTCAAATTTTCTGCAATGGCTTTCTATCCCCCCCCCCCTTTCTTATAGAGGTACAAGACAAGGTTGCCCTCTATCACCCTTGTTATTTGCGGTTGCCATTGAACCCCTAGCAATTGCACTCTGTTTATCCCCATTATTCCATGGTATTGAAGTGGGTTCTGTTTCCCTAAAATTATCTCTTTTCGCAGATGACATGATCCTTTTTATGTCCAAACCTGAAATTTCTCTGCCAATTGTTCTAAATATCATGTCATCTTTTGGTTCATTTTCTGGTTATAGGATTAAATTAGACAAATCAGAGATAATTTATCTACCGGAATCCCCTCATCCTACTCTTAATGATCCTGTTTTGTCCTCATTTAAACCCCCCACTAAAAACTAAAATACTTAGGCATCCATATCCCGTCTGATATTACTCAACTTTACAAAGATAAATTTTGACCATTGATTAATTAGAAAACTACCCTACTAGACTCTTGGACTCTCTTGCCTCTATCCTTACTGGGTCATGTAGCAGCTCTAAAGAGTGTGGTATTTCCTAAATAATTTTACATTATGCAAGTGGTGCCGGTTGCACTCTCTTTGTCAGACATTAAACACCTTCACTCTCTTATGTCTCATTTTTTATGGCAGAATAAACGACCCAGAATAGCTACAAAAAAAAATAATGACACAGCGCAGTAGCGGAGGCTTGGGTGTCCCGGATCTTGCATCGTATTCCTTATCAATTTTCTTTAAATACATTCTGGATTGGTTAATGGGCTCCTCTTTCTATATGGAAACACAGCTAGACATTGCGATATGTGCCCCTTACTCCCCAGTTGCTCTCTTACACACTAAAACTGCTAATATCCCACCTCATCTTTTATCAAATGTCTACTTCCGAGATACGTATTTTGCTTGGCTTAATAAATAAGAGAATGGGTAGAAACCATCTACTATCACCTTTTATTCCTATTTGGGAGAACCCGGAGTTTCCTCCATCATTATCTAACGCACAATTTTCAACGTGGAGGGAAAAGGGACTAAAAATCACAGCTAAGGTTTTTGATCCTGGAGGCTCTATAATGCAATTTGCAACTTTACAACAGATATATCAACTGCCTAATCATCAATTTTACATGTTCCTTCAACGGCGTCATTACATATCCTCTACCTCCTGCTATGCCCATATCTAACCAATCTGATCCATTAGAACCTCTTTTTAAATTCCTTAGACACAATCCATTCCATTTAAAATTTATTTACTCGGATTTAGTCAATAGTCCCTCTGATTTATATAAACAGCAATTATTTAATTCTTGGAAAGGTGATAAACCCACTCTTGATGCAGCTGAAGTGCTTTTTGAGTGTTACAGCTCTACCCTTAAAATATTACAATCTTCCTATTTACAGGAAGTTCATATCCGCACCACATTTTCTCCAGCACAACGCAACCAAATAAACTACTTCAGAATCGGGCTCCTGCCCAAAATGTCACAAGTCGACAGCCAAATTTTTATATTGTTTCTGGGATTGCGGCAAAATTAAGAAAAATTACTATCCTATCTAAATAATACTTTCTTTCTTTCTCTTACTCCTGATAAATTGGCTTGTCTTTTAGCCAACTTTTCTAACTGGGATCTGGGACAGCAGAATAGACAGCTAACCCCATTACTCACTTTTTGTAACCGTTGCCAAGAAGATCATTTTAATCCACTGGATATCCCACTCTTCACTCTCTCTCACTGAAGTTCAACAGAAAATGCTTCATTTATTATATTTTGATAGAAGGTCTACTATTCCTTACATTCATTCTGGAGTAGAGAGATTCTACCGGAAATGGGGTTTGTACATTAATACTCTAGATGAATCATCTCAGACCAAAATCTATAAATTATATGAATCAACTGATTGGTTCTTACTTCGACATTTACAATAAGACTACTAAACTGCGATCCAGTACTATATAAGGATATATATCACCTTTTGTACTATGTTTTTCACTTCAATTAAATTGCTGATATATTAATATGTCTTATAACTTCCTTTAGTATATTAGAAAACCCCATTGTTCTAGGTTTATGTATTTGCTTTCTTATCTGCACCTTTATCGCATATTATCTGACCCAGTCCTTTAATTTAAAGGTCCTCCTTTCATCATCACTTTTCTTATACCCCCTCAACCCCCACCCTTTTTACCCTTTCACTTGTTTCCTCTGTATTGTCTCGTCTTGTCTTGTCTTGATTGAATGTTATAGTCTTTTCTTTTTTTCACAAACCATTTTCCTTATTTTATTTTATTTTTTGGGCTATTGAAAATTCTAAGTAGGAAATTATTCTAATATTTGAGTTTTTACTTATCTCAAGATTTTTTGACATTATTAATAATAGCTATTTCTACATCTGATTTGGTATTTTCGCAGGATTATAACTGGCATTTAGACAAGTATAAATGCAAGTTCTCTTATATTTTATATGCCCTATTTCCTTTCTGATGTCATAGTAATTTTGACTGGTTTCTTAACCATGATGTGTACTGTACTACTGAAATACTAATAAAATGTATTATAAAAAAAAAAACATTTTGGCCTAGGGATCAGTGGTCATCTTCATCATCATGGGCATCATGTTACTCATTGCTGATGTCAAGTAGATGATCATTTTCTTCCCCCAAAATGAGTTAATCCCCACTAGAATCTAGACTTGCATATCCATTTTTTGAAGCATGACTATGGTGTTATTCAAACAATTTGTAGTTCATTTTTATGAACGCCATTTTCTTGACATTTTTAGGTAGTAGCCTCCTACTCTGATCATTAACAATGTTCCCTATTGTGCTAAATGCTCTTTCAGAGTACACTCTGGAGGGTGTACAGCTTAAGTACTCTGTATCTAGTGCATACAAATTGCTTCAAATTTTATTCATTCCCTCCCAAATTTCCAATGGACACTGTGAAGATAATTTCTGTAATGTCATTAAAGTATTTCTCCAGCATTATACAAATTGACACCACATCACAATAAAATGGGGTAGAGTTCTCACTTTCAAAATTGGGCATTTCATTTAAGCCTGACCATATGTTATAACAACCTTTTGATTCATTGTATGTGAATCTCTGCAAAATACTTTTTTCCTAGCATTATTAGTACTACTACTAAAAGCAGCACTGGTAGAAGCTGAAGCAGAGAAAGTGGTAGTTGAGACTTGGTCTGTCAACTTTATAACAAGGATTTCTTTACATATATTAAAATCTGAGTCATTTGGAAAAAAAGACATGACCTAGGTTCAAGTATTGTTGACAAAATGTATTCATCATGAGGGGCATGTCCTGGATGCTGAACAAGACCCCCAGCCACATTATATTGCTTTATATCTGTCTGGCTCTCACAGGATTCCAGTGGACCTTAGTAGCTTTCAGCTCCTCTGTGAAGATTTGTATGTTTGTTTTGTTCTCCCTAAAGATTCAGTATGCTACTTAGTTTACCATTTGCAAAGGGGACATTTCTTATACTTAATATCCTCAACTACTTTCACTGACCCCTTCACACCCAATGTCGGTGTTTTCTTGTACTATCTATCTACATTTACTCATTTGACTCCACCTATTCCAACTATCTACTATGTCTAATCACCACAAAAAGTCTGTTGCGGGTGAGTTGACTGATTTTTTTCGACCCAAAAATAAGAGCAAATCCAATCCTGTGTCTGCTCACTCCCCGCTCTCCTCTGAGATGGCCTCAGGACCGGTAGATGACAGCTTGGAAGTTTCTCTCTCTTCATAAGTTACCAAAATGATTCAGACAATGATACAAACTGAACTCCACTCTCTAATCTCTTCTCTTAAAACAGAGATAGACTCTCTGGGCGTGAGAACAGACTCCCTAGAGTGCAAGATTGATGAGGTTTGTCAGTTCCAAGAAGTTACCAGTCAGGAAAGTCAGAAATGTGTTCAGAAATTGACACGCCTAAAGAACAGATGGAGGATGCTGAGAACAGATCCAGACGCAATAACATCTGCTTCAGAAAGATCCCTGAAACCATCGACTCTGATGCGCTCTCTAAATATCTAGAGGGACTGTTTCTACAGTGCTTACCAGATTCCTCCACAGAATCCTTACAATTGGATCATGCCCACAGAGCCTTGCATGCTAAACCTTCACCTGATCAGCCTCCTCGGGATGTACTAGTCTGATTTCACTGTTACAAAACCAAGGAAAAACTTCTCTCTTCAACCCTCTTCTCACCTACCATCTCATTCCATGGTCATAATCTTCAGATGTTCCAAGATTTGGCCCCCTCCACTCTGAAGAAGAGTAGAGACCTTCCTAAATATTACAAAATCCTGCTGGAACCACAGAATAAAGTACAGATGGGGCTTCTCCTATCATCTCTCTGTGACTCCCTATAAAATCAAGATGCCGGAGGAGGGATTTACTTTGCTCTCCACTTTGGGCATCTCACTTTCACCTCCTACCACATCTACTAATGGAGGCTCTCTTAGATGGACATCTCCATTCCCCAAATGGTCTAAAGTCTGAGACATTTTCGTCCCTGCACTGGCTCTGGGTTTTCTCTGTTTTCCTTTTCAGATGTTTTTCAAATTCTTTTTTGGTTCAGGTTATTACATTTTATAACTGATGCTGTTTATTGCATCTCTGTTTTATTGTTTCATATCTATTGAAATGTTTATTGGTGGTGGGCCTTGTTCCTTGGGATTGGTAGAGACTTGTCCATGCGGCGCCTACTTGGTGTTGCCTACGGCAAACTTTTTCTCTGCATGGTCTTGTCTCATTCTCTCTGGGCTTAATCTCATACCATTGCTCTTCACTCCATATATATTGCAAACCTTGTAATTGTTGTTTATTTGTTATGTTATAATACTGCAATTCTCAAACCTGTCCCTCTCCAAATATCTGATCTAATTTCTCATCTTTTTTCTTTTTCTTTAGCCTTTGGTCATGCTCTTTTAGCTACATTCTTTTTTTTCTCTTCTACTCTTATTTTTTTCTCTTTCACTGATGTGTTGGGGCATGAGATGTGGGCGTGACACTCTAATAGTTCTGCTTGGATACTCATCACTTGTATTTCTTTAGGTCCCCAATGCTTTATCTATGATGTCATATGTTTTTCTTTACTGTGTTTTGCATTCTTTGTGCTACCACCCTATGTGTCTATTGTATTAATGCTGCGCTCCATGGAGCGGACGCAGTTCCTCCTATCTCCCTTCCCCTACCCATACTAATAACCCTCCCTTTTTCCCACCTTTCTCTCCTTACCGCCCCTCTGGCATTGAGCAATTATTGTGATCTCTATTCATACTTAAGAGCTTTCCTGACACTTCCTTTGTCCCTGAAGCTAATCTCTCAATGTATATGGTCTCAACTCCCCCCACAAGTGAACCATGACACTCCAATGCCTTAAGCGATGACAAATTCACATAGTTATATTGCAAGAGACCCACTTTCTTAAAAATCATCCAAATTTGACAAATGAAACACTCCCCCCGTGCTTACTATGCTACTACTGACCATAAATCTGAAGGAGTTGCAATCCTTATACACCAGTCTTCTCTGTTTGTAGATGAATCCTCTCATATTGATCCTTTAGGTCCTTATCTCTTTCTCACAGGTTCTATTGGTAGTGCATGTAAGGGTTGTTAGGGGGTTAGTCTAGGCACAAGTGTGAATAGCTAATTTAATATACTGGTAGTGAGTCATTTGTAATGATATGGATTTCAGAAAACTAATGTTTCTCTATAATATTCAGTGCTCCACTAGAGTCAAAGACAATAGTATAGGAAAGTTGAGAAAAAGAAGACTTTTTGGGGGGGGCACTCTTTTTGTTTAAAATATTAAAATTTATTTGATCTCTTCACAGATCAGAAAAGACTTACTAACACAAATGAAGGGGGGGAAAGGAAGTTTGTTATATATTTGGACACTGATAAATATATCAACAAGAAAGAGACATAATACCATGTATTTTAATCAGGGCCAATTTATAAAAAAGTATTGAATACCATTTCTTTGGTGATGGTAATATACAGTCTTAGTTTTATCAAGCAAAAATATCCATCATATCACCATGTCGCTCCCCTTATAAATGCAGACATATCAATGGCCAGACATAAGTAAATAACAACTCTTATGCCTGGTACCAATTGTATTCAGTAAATATCATAGGTATACATTAAATACTATCAAATTCACCTCATAATCTCATCCAATAGGTTGTTCACCTCTTGGGGAGAGTATGTATATAGATAGTTCAGAAAAGCGTTCATATTAATCTGAAGTAGTGATCTACTACTAACCACTTGTCCATCGGCAGAGGTGGCTAGTGAGAGTCACCCACTTCAGTACTAATGGTTAACAAGTATTCCTGCATCTACTGTCAACTCCCAGAGATGGAGTTGATGAGATTACAGATAGTAAAGATAGAGAGAGGATAGTACATATATTACTTCAACTGATAGCATAAATCATTCATATCCTAGAATGGTATATCATAACCATGTTAAAATCTGTACACAAATTTAACATATATATGTGTAACAAAGAAATTTTTATTAATATCCAGGGTGAAAATATTTCTATATAATATTACAACAGTAACTGCATATGTGGCAGCTCTCAGCAGCACTTCTGATATTTATATAAAATTTAGTTATTAATGTAACTCTCCCTTGCATCAACAACTATTAATATTTTGAATAAGCTGTACATGCGGCAGGTAGCTCTATATTAAATCATTCACCCACAAACATAGGGTTAAACAGTATTGAGACTACTGCACTTTGAGAAGGAAAATACAAAGAAGGAAATGAAAGCCTCCGTTCTATTCAAAGACAGCTGAGTTTCCAAGCATGTGCATAATTTAGCAGTGAATGCTTCGTAATCAAAGCTAAATGCCCTACTAAGAGGCTAAGACATGTAGTCCTCCTACGCAGATATGGGGGAATGATTCCCTTGGTGAGGATAATCCTCACTATCTGCTGAGAACTACACTGAAAAGAATAGAATGTAAAATAACCTTGTCTCAAATGTGTGTTCATCCCGATGGATAGGGAGTATGTTGCTGGAATGCAGGGATCCAGTGTGCACACTCCGGAGTGTCTCTCAAAGTGACCGATGCGCATTTCACCCTTAGGCTTCCTCACAGGTCCGTGTGTATCATGATAAAGGCCATTGGCTTTTATCCGGAGTGTGTTCATTTGTGTTAGTAAGTCTTTTCTGATCCGTGAAGAGATCAAATAAATATTAATATTTTAAACAAAAAGATTGCACCCAAAAAAAGAGTCTTGTTTTTCTCAACTTTCCTATTCTATTGGTAGTGCCCCAGTGATGATTGCTAATATATATGCTCCTAATGTTTCTCAGTGTGCTTTCCTCTCCGTGGTCCTCTCTAAACTGTATAAGATTGCTAAATTAAATTTATAATTGGAGGAGACTTCAATATGATTCCTTCCACCTGCATGGATCGAACTGGCCCTGCTAAACTTTCTCTTAGTCAGGTTCGTGAATTGGTTAAACTCACTTCTTTATTGAAATTGCATAATTTATATGACTCATGGAGGATCTTGTACCCATCAGCTCACAAATACTCACACTACTCCCATTCACATAGAGTCTTCTCTAGAATTGATCTCTTTTTGGTTGATCATACTTCCACCCCATCCTCTGATCTTCGGAGATCTCCTCGGTGTCCTGGTCTGATCTTTCAGCAGTCCTGCTGGACCTCGCACTCCCCTCTATTAGCCCTCATCATTTTAGATGGAGAGTAGATAACTTCCTTCTTTTGTGCAAAGAGGTACATGTCCGAATTCTACAAGCAACCTCCAACTTTAACCAACATAGCATCACTGAACATACTTCGTATGCTATAAATTGGGAGGTCCTTTAGGCCTCACTACGCGCTACCCTTTAGGCCTCACAAATCTCCTACTCTCATAAAAAAATTGAGAGGGAAGCAATATCAAGCTTAGAGGCTCAGACTGCCTCTCTGATGGAAAAATGTAAATGATTCCCTAAAGGCAAATTTTTCCAACAACTCGACTATATAGGGGCAAAGTAAACCAGCTTATCTCATCCAAGGCCACCCATACTATTAAATGGTTACAACAAAGATTTTTGGAACGGGGAGATAAAGCGGACGCCATTCTTGCACGAAAGCTCCAAGCCAAGCAAACTAAAAATTGAATTCTATATATCAAAGATTCAACTGGTGATTCTCACTATAATCCAAAATCCATAGCCAACTGCTTTAAAGACATTTACTCCTCACTTTGCAACCTTCAGAATCATGAATTGTCTCCTTCCTCCCTCTTGGACACTACCAGCAAATACCTCTCCTCTTGTAATTTGCCTCATCTTTCCTCCTCACAGCTATCCGCTCTTAATGACGTAATTTCCACCAAAGAACTTGACAGTGCTGTGAAGTCCATGAAATCTTCTTCTGTCCCCAGCCCAGATGGCTTTCCTGCAGCATTCTATAAGAGATTTATTTCTCCTTTATCACCCCTACTACTGAATCTTTTTAATTCAATTATTTTTGACCGGAAGTTTGACAAGGCCACCACTAGGACGGAAGTAGTGGTCTTTCATAGAGAGGGCAGAGACCCCAGTTTGTGCTCTAGCTACAGACCGATCTCCCTTCTAAATGTGGATTTAAAAATCTTTGCTAAAATTATCGCCTCCCACCTGGAGCTAGTTATCCCTTCCCTGGTTCATTTAAATCAAGAGGGTTTTATACCGTGTCGCCAGGCCTCCAATAATACTCGTAAGATCATTGACCTTATCAATTTTGCTAACTCTAAATCACTCCCCGCCCTGTTGGTGGCCTTAGATGCAGAGAAGGCCTTTGACAGGGTCGATTGGACTTTTTTGAGATCTACTTTACATACCTTTGGTTTTTGAGGAAATTTTATGAATGGAGTGGCCTCTCTATACTATAACTCATCTGCTTTAGTTCTAGCCAATGGATTTACTTCCTCTCCCTTCAGTATCCACAATGGTTCCCAACAAGGATGCCCCTTATTGCTTCTTCTCTTTGTTTTAATTATGGAGCCTTTAGCTGCTAGTCTTCGAAGTAATCCTGCTGTTACAGGTATTCAAGTAGTACACACAAATCACTCCGTAGCCTTGTATGCTGATGATGTTCTGCTTACATTGACTCATCCCTTATCTTCTCTCCCTGCTGTTTTTGATGAAACTCAAACATATGGCCATTTGTCGAACGTTGATATAAAAAACAACAAAACTGAAATTTTGCCTATACTTTTGGACCCTAATACTACAACTCAGCTGCGTAGCTCCTATGATTTTCACTGGTACACCCATTCACTGAAATACCTGGGAGTTCAAATCACAACTTTTTTCCGCCTTTGTTAGATAAGATATGCCGTGGGGATACATATTATTTCATGGATAGGGCGCATTAATGGAATCAAAATGAATGTGCTCCTGAGATTTTTGTATCTCTTTCAAATGCTCCCAGTCAGAGTTCCTTCCATTTTCTTAGTTTCCCTCCAGTGACTAGTCTCTAGATTTGTCCGGGTGGGTCGCAAACCTAGAGTTTGATTTCATATCCTTTGCCATCATGTCAAAGAGGGAGGTTTGGGCTTACCTAATTTCCATAAATATTATTAATTTATCCCAAGCTGTCCTTGCACACACTGCTACACATAATAGAGGCTGGGTAGACCTGGGACCTGGAGGCTCAAATACTTCAATTTATTTCACCCTATTCTTTATTTTGGATGGACCATAAGTATAGATCACATTATTCCTGTATCCCTCCCACTCTTTGTGTCTCTCTATCCATATGGGATTACTGCAGTAGAACATTCGCTTTAATTCAAAATTTACTCCAAATGACCCTTCTCTGGAACAACAAGGGCTTTTTGCCTGGTTTAACCCCTAGGAACTTTGCTCCTTGGATTTCCCATAACATTAAATTTCTTAGGGATATTGCCCTCCTTTGCCTATTCCCTGAGTTTTCTGAGCTGCAAGACAGATTTAACTTACCAACGAGGTGCTTTCATCAGTATCTTCAAATACTGTATGTCATCTTTTTTCCTCAGTGATTGGATCTAAGTCTCATTCATCATACACTCCTCTGGAGTCATTCTGTTTAATTAGATCTACTTCTAGAGGCCTTATTTCATCACTTTACTGTTTACTAATTGAACACACTTGTCCACTAAAAGACTTACATGAATTGGCCTGGGAAAAGGACTTGGGGGAGTCACTGGAACCTAAGGAATGGTCCAAAATTTGCAAGCTAACGGCAACATTTTCTATATGTTTCAGAATCAAAGAAAATGCTTATAAGAGATTATACAGATGGTACAGTATCTGGTTCCCACACATATTCAAGCTATTTTTCCTCAAGCTCCCAGTTCATGTAGGAGGGGCTGTGGAGAGGAGGGCAACTTTGCACATATTTGGTGGCACTGTCCCAGAATTAAGGTTTTTTGGGCTAAAATTCACCACCTGATTCTCTCTGTTATCAATATTTTTCTCCCCTCTTGTATGTCTTATGATTTACTACTGAGGCCTATCCGTAATTGTGATAAACACACCCAAGCGCTCATACAGCATATCACTAACACAGCTAATTGTGCAATTGCAGCTTCATGGAAGAAAACAGACCCCCCCTCCAACACTGTCTTGCTTAATTCCATCTGGCATATACACAGCTTGGAACATATCACCAGTCAAATTCATGAAAGCTATAATTAATTATCTGAGATCTGGTCCCCTTGGCTAGCTTATCATGAGACACATTCTTGAACTTTATTGGCCTCTTGATGGATGCTCTTTTGGCCAACCTACCCCTCTTTATCCCCCTCCCTACCAGTTTCCCCTTACTAACATTTCCTGATTTCTGTCCTATTGTGGATTTTTTTCTGCTCTACCCTAACCTTTATACAATTTATTGGGTATTACCTATTTTTCTAAATGGTGGTATATTCTTCCAATATCTATATTACTGTATCTGTATTTCTGATTTTATGCCAATTTGTATGGGCATATCATTATATGTTCACAGCTGTACCTTATATTATGTACCCATGGAAAATTTTATAAATCCTTTTCTCAAAAACAAGTAGTCATCATTTTGCAGGATCTTGCACAAACTTGGGTTTTTGTGAAGAAAGAAATTGATCTACCGGGCCAACATACTTTGCAAAATCACTTGAATTCATCATATCCTCCTTCATATTCTCTAAATGCTTTTAAAGTCATGTAAATAGAGGTATGACTTGTCTCAGGATAGTAATGTCAGAACTCATTTTGCTTGTGGAATTTTTGAATGGCTTTAGTTGCTTGCATACAACTGAAATGATTCTCCAGTGTGCTGCAGTAAAACTACATGTCCTTCTTCTCTCTATATCATGGTTAGTTGTGTAGCTCTTTGTTGTGATTATGTCATGAATAAAACACAAGATATTAAACCTCATGTAAAGCCTTTGTGTGTACACAAAGACGACCTGTTAGGTGTATTCACTTGGTCTCCCTGCCAATTTTTGGTTTCTCCCCTCTGACCTACTTAGAGATAGAGGGTCAAAAAGATGTAGAGAGATGCTGATGAGGGAACAGATAATGATTTACGGGAGGTCATACATTTTTGTATGTTTATGAACATATCAATGTTCACATTAAATGTTAATCTACTTGCCAAATTCCTTGAAGATCTGTGACAATCCTCTATTAAAGATCCCACCAAAAGATGGTTTTGTTGACAAGCAGAATCTTTGCTAATTTGCATTAACACAGAAAGCCAAGAGAAAGGGGGGCTTTGCCACAGCTCAGGTGGCATATAATGTCATATATAACTCTACAGTGTGTTCAATTCTTGCAAGTCAATTTGACATGGGGAATTGCTCCATCTTATTTTGTCTTGGTGCAAAACAGATTCATGTAAGTGAGACTGTTCATTCTTAACCTTTTTGTTTATAAGAAAATGATTTGCCTAAGTATATTTTTCTAATTCCTTATTATTAATTGTTTTTGTATGTTCTTTAACACTGAGTATTTCTCACATATTAAACTTTATTTAATAAGACTGGTCTAATTGGATTCATTTTTCCTCTGGATTTGGCCAATATATGCTTCATAGAAATACATAGAAAAACTGTGACATACTTCAATTGTAAGTGCATTTGGAGCTCATAAACTTCCTATTTGGAGTGTGTCGCTCCTGAACCAACTTCTGTTGTGGCAGTTATATTTGGAAAATGAATAGTGAATCGGTGATGCTGAGGAGGTTTTTTTGTTAACTCTACATGTATGTTAGACCCTCCACATGCAGGTACAAGTGGGTGCTGAATGTAACAAAGTTATGGACAGATTAGAGCATTTTGGCTGCAGGTCAGTGAAACTATTGATGGCCTGCTGATGTTCCACCAGTCGCTCAAGCTTATAAAGTGTGAAATTCCTACTTGTTAAAACTTCTTGCTTTAGCTGATGACATGGCAGATCATATGATTTTTGCAGATGGTGCAATTTTCTACAGGCCTTAGAAAATTGCACCAACTTACTACATTCATCATCAATTACATTTCCACTGCCAGTCACATCACCACAAGCTGATGTTTTATTTGACATATTGCAAGATTTATGTGATTTGGTATGGCCTTGCTTAAACTTTATTCTTCCCACTTGAACTTTGTTTCCGCTAGTAGAAGATATTGAATTACTAGTAGTGGTACTACTAGTGTCAGTGCTGTGAGTACTAAGATGATCATCCTGACACATAAACTGGTCCATTTCTAAATAATGTAATACAGTCTGATTTTACAATAAAATACAACAGTTAGACAGTATGTTATTATTGCACATAGGGCTTGATTCAGACCTGCTCGCTAGATGCGTATGCTTGCAACCAGCACTTGCAAATTTTTGAAAACATGAGTTGACATGCAAGCATGAGTTGGCATGCGATCGTGGTTTGCAAATGCCCACCAGCCAGTCTTTAAGATGCCCACTTGTGAACGTCATCTCCAGGAAGTGTATGCAACCAAGGTAAAATCGGGTACCATTGGATGTGATCGCAGCACTTGAGGCTGACCATACACTACTGCAAGCACTGCAAGCAGTTCAGTGTTAAAACCAGCCAGGTGTCGTTTACTATGACACTGCCTATAATTTATGCATACATCTGAAATGGCATTGAGACGCTCAGGCATGCCTGCGTTCGCATCTCAACTCCCCCATTTATAGAGGCCAGCCCCTGTCACCACCCACAAATGGCCTCTCCAGGGCTGTCTATGCGCAGTGAGTGAACACTTCCCGATCTCTCGCTGCGGATCACGCATGTGCACTTCAATGCGTATGCATGCTCACAACGTGAACATCGGCTATCTACAAACAAACGCATCCTAGCAAGCTGAACTGAATCAGGTCCACAGTGAGATAGGGAAGTGGGGGAAGATTATACTGTACCTTGCAATATACAAAAATAAAAAACCAGTATATTAGCCCAACCTTTGCATATTTCAAGGTAAATTGTGATATAACTTTTCACACAATATAAATACATAAAGATACACTTTTTGATGTCTTTTAACAGTGTTGAAAGGTTATTTTTGGGAGGGTTGAAAAGTTCACTAAAAACACCAGTATAGTAGTACAAACTTCTAGAAGGTTCCTAGGTAACTTTGATATACTGTAGCTCAGCATACACTATACTGTAAGTACAACAATATACATTTTTATGGTGTTTTTAATAGAGTTGGAAATTTTTAATTTTTTTGGGAGGGGAAGATAAATTAACTGAGAAATACAAAACAATATGTAAAGAACAAACCTTTATTTTTAATACAATGGTTTGCACTGCAAACAATAATTAGTGCAAACAATATAACTAAGATTATTTTTCAGCAGGATGGAAAATCTTAGAATCTAGCCGATGCTCAGCCTGCCTCTTAGTTGGTCTGTCACTCTCAGTTTCTAGTATCAACTACAGGTTTATTATAATAATTATAATTTAAAGACAAGGAACAGGTTATACTTGACTCTAGTTTCAGGCAATACAACAGAGAATACTGGTGCTACCCACAGACTAGTGTATAGGGTTAAGTTGTTGTTGTTTTTGGAACTGACTAAAGAGGAAACAAAGGGCCTGATTCAGACCCACTCACGAGCGGCTGTCCGCTCGCAAGTGGGTCGATGGTGTGCACTGAGCATGCGCACGACAGAAGGAGCTCCGTCGTGCGCATGCGCGAGACGCGATGAGCAAAGGACTTTCCTTCGCTCGTTGTGTCTGATCAAAGGGGGCGTGCTGTCGATGTTGATTGACAGCACGCCCCCTTTGGTGGGCGTGCCTCCCAGACGGGGGCATTCCCAAGGGAACGCCTACCGTCAGAAGCCGGCCCACTGACATCACTAGTGATGTCAGTGGGAGTGATTTTGGCTCTGATAGAGCCAAAATCACTCCGGGCCTTGCGGTTGAGAAACTCAACCGCAGGCTCCGGCTCGCAGTGGCGATGGTCGAGACCATTGCGACCATCAACCTGCACGCTCGTATAGGCTGTGGGTGGTGATCCACAGCTATATGAGCATCCAGGAGGACGCTACATAATTATGGAGGTGGGCCCTGATTCAGAGCGAGCGCTCTGGTCAGAGCGTCCGGCTCTGAATCAGGGCCAAAGATCACTCAAACTGTGGTGTTTAAAATAATAAAATTTTCAACAGAAGTGTCAGAGTTGCAGAGCACCCAGCACATGGACATCTGTAATTACTGGCAGTGATCCTTTGCCTACACACACAAGTGTAAAAATGGCAGATAAGCTTCCTCACAGTATATACATATGATCAAAAAAATGCAAGCACAGAGAATTATGGGAAAATTACAATTAACATGCTTAATTTTGGAATTGGATTATGCAATCGAGAACACAGAAGATCTGAGAGTTCTGGGAAAATATCAGTGCCTTGTGACAATTGTATATTTTGCATAGGATTTACTGGACCCCGCTTAGACTTTTTGAGTTTATGGTTCTGACGTGGACTCCAGTCCTAAATACTCTGCTCCATCTGCTGATTTCTGGAATCTCCTCTGGTTGTGTCCTTGTGTCACTTTATTTTGGACTGGTGTGGTGGATGGTGTACGTGGCACAGGTTATCCTGGTACCTTTATTGAATCTGCAAATTTGTTTATTTGGCCTGGATGTGGAGGATTCCCTCTCTGTTTCCCTCATATTATATGTAGGTAACCTTTTACCTCTGGCAAGGGTGTGTATTGCCTGCAAGTGGAAGGCCTCTGATCCACCCACCTTTGCATCCTGGAAGGCCTTGGTTAATTTGACTATACCTCATGAATGGAATCTGTGCCAGAAACGTAAATGTCCGACTAAATTTGATAAAGTTTGGTCCATGTTGCAGAAATCCCGTTATGCTCTCTCGGATCGCTAGTGGCAACGATTCCTTGATACTTGTGTTTGTTGCGTCTCCGTCAGCCGTTCACATATAATTGAATATATCTATATATTTGTATTTGTCTATATTCTGTGGAGAAAAAAATTATATTGTGTATGTTGAGTGTTTGTATTTGTTTCCTACACTCTGTCTCACATTATGCACTGTGGAATTATTATATTATTCCTTGTCGGAATGTCAGCTAATCTACTAACGTTCTGAATTTTATGTATTGCTGCATGGTATTGGTCATATATTTCTTTATTGTATATGTTTTTATTTTTTATTGCTAAAGAAAATGTAATAAAAATACTTGATTAAAAAAAAAAGTATGGCCTCCAGTGTGAGCGATGAAGTATCTTTTTATGCAACCACTTTCAGCAATATGCCCATGACACTCCCATAAGACACAGCATCTATGTTATTTTAACTAGCCTCCTGTGTCACTGCCCAGGAAAACCTAATACATTTCTAACACATTTTGTATACTGTGTAACTAAATCAGTACTGTGATGCTAACAATCAAGACACATCCACAGTGCAACTTATATATATGTGCAGTAGAAAACATTGCTCAACTGCATGAGAAAAGTGGTTGTGGAGAGGAAGACAAGGAGACATTAGTTACAAAGGAGCTTCTACAGCATTTTGCAATTTAAAATACTTTATTTTGTCTATTATATGGAACAGTTGGAGAAAATATTGCGACAAACATAAATGGAGAAAAACTTGGTAAGCAGAAAGTTATTGACCATTATATAATAACAACATAATCAAAATGTAAACATGTTGTTATATTTTAGAGGAATCAGATGCATGTGGATATTTTGTAGCTTCATAGAAAACTTCATTATATGAAAGAGAGGGAATTCATTACCATAATCACACATTTTGAAAGATATTGACAATCCATTATATGCAGTGTCTAAATATAAATTACTTATAAGCTTCACTGTACCATCCCTTCTTGTGCAATTAAACTGGAAACATACTTAAAATGTACACCTAACAAAAAAGCTAAGATAATAGCAAAATAATATGCATTACCCCAATTTAATATATGAAGGTTTCTAGTCCAAGCAATGCACATGTCCATTTGTGCCCAAGATAGCAATGTGCATGATGAGACAAATAAAAACAATGATTAAAAATATTGTCTACCTACAAATTTTGACCTACCACCAATTTACTCTAATTTATTTTCTCTTAAAATACCTCTTGTTGAAGCTCTGATTTTAGAGACTAGGTCCCCCAAAATTCTAATACCTCCTGCCTTGATATGTGGTTGGACTCCTGCTCCTAGGTGTATCAAGCCCTAGTGTCAATAGGACTAGGTCTCATCTCATACTAGTGTAAAGGTTGGTGCTGGCCAGTAGTATAAAAAGTATATTTAATTTGTTTGTTGCATGTCCTAGCCTGGCCATATGCCAAAAATATCTGGCAGGGCATGCTGGCTCTTGGACAACCACAAAAGCCAGTAGGACACTAGGTTTGGGTACACCCAGTAACGGGGGCATATATATGTGTTTTGTGGGCCTGACCCCCATAGGGAGCCAAGTTTTGGTGTTCTTTTGCCTAAAGCAGGTCAAAATCATGGTGCAGGGACCCTGACACTGAATATCTCCCCTCTATGGTTTCACCAGCCCTGGTTGGTAAAACCTAGTACTATTTGGTGGAAGTTAATGGGATCACATGCTATCTGTAACTCCAATTTTGCTACTTCCAGCCTAGGCTTAAAGGTGTAAGTACGGTAATCAATTTTGGGGGGTATCCCACATCATTTAATGTATTTTTATTTTGTGATTTATTGCAACTTGAAATGATATAATTATGCACAGTTCCTAGGGATATGAACTGCACTTTGGACCAATCCGCATGTAAGAAGCAGATTATTTAAATGCTGAGATTCTTTTAGGTTTACTTTTTAAATCTAGGTTTTTATACTTTTAGAGGGACAAAACATTCATGGTTATTTCTATTCTAAAATGTGGTTTGCAATGATTTTGAGGTTTGTTTTTTTTTCCAAAACAATTTTTTTACTTTTGTTTTATATATTCACAAGTGCAAACATACATGTACATGTATATCTATACAAACATACAGATATATTACATAAATCCATATACACATATATACAGAACTGCAATCTGTGTAAACAAATACAATTCAAGTGCAATGTCAAACAAATACATTTTGTCTGTTACTGTTAAACATAAGCACAGAGATAGAATATATAATTCAAATAGAACCATAATAACAAAAACAAATTATATATATATATATATATATATATATATATAAAGTTAAATACAATAAAATAAACACATACACCCCCCTCCCCCCCAAAACCCTGGTGCAGTTTGATCCCTCTCCATTAATCGGATACTCTTACACTGGAGGAAATAACATTGTTCCTCTACAGGAGACAAAGAAACTTATCCTCTGACCCGTAAATATATGATTTAAAGATCTAAATATACAACATCACTCCAAATTACGATGTAGAGACCAATTCGTAGTCTCAAATAGTCTCATTATATGAGTTCTAACATCAGAATCCAGGGAGTCGACATATATACCCCATTTAGCATAAAAGCAAACCACCCCCTTCTCAACATCAGGTATAGTTGCTATTCTATCAAAATAAAGTTTTTGTAGCAATAAGGTTTTAACTGTTTGAAGAGATGGAGCTGTGGAAACTGTCCAGTTACGGAGGATAGCTTTCTTCGCCACAGTTACCACTACCGTAAGAAAGGGCAATAATTCCGTCCTATGACCTTGCTGGTCCCAATTTATAAAATTAGCGCATAACATAGTCAATGGGTCCTTCATAAGATGTAAGGCGCATATATTGTTTAGAAATACCATAATCTTATCCCAAAATTTTCTAATTTTCCCACATTCCCACATATTATGGAAGAATGTAGCTCGTGAGAATTTACACTTCAGGCAGCAGCCTGACTCCTCCTCAACAACATGTTTCCTCTGACTCTGGGACATATATGCCCTATGAATAGTCCTAATATGTACTTCCTGCCAAATAGCTGAATGGAGAATTCTTAAAGTCTTCTCTGTATGCTTTAATAAAACATTGGGGGAGTCTATTTGTGGTATTTCTGAGGACCAATTTTGGATGCAACTCTCCCACAGAACCTCAGCTGTAGCAGGAAGCAAGTAGGGCTATAACAACCGTGTCTTATAATACCCAGTATTGGATAAATTAAATAAGGGCCATAAAATATCATCATCTTCCTCCCTCAACATAGGAGGGGGTAAAGATTGTATAAAGTGATGAAGTTGTAGAAACATAAAAAAATCTGTATTAGTAAGAAAAAATTTAGACTTCAAATCTTGAAAAGAATACATTTGACCCACTGGATCAAACACATCACAAATGGCAGCGATACCCCTCACCTTCCAGACCAGGTATTCAGCGTATTCTAGGCCAGGAATAAACATAGGATTACCCCAGAACGTATTATACTGAGATACAGTGTGGTGTCTGTGAAGCTTTCGGTTTATTTGTAACCAAACTTGGTAAGTGTAAGAAAATAGAATATTATTTTGCATCAATGGTGGTAGATGTGATCTGGGAGTATGAAGTAGAGCGGACAAAGAATAGGGAGAAGCTATTTCTTCCTCCAGGGATTTATGGGTATATGTTTCGCAACCCATCAACCAATCGCAAATATATAAAAAAAATACTTCATTAGTGAATGCAGAGACATGCAGAACAGCTAATCCACCATCTGATTTCCCCAAATACATTTTAGCTCTAGATATATGTGGTTTCCCACCCCTCCATAAAAACTTAAAAAATAGGCGAGTAATTTGAGTAATATCAAAATGAGTTAATCGTATTGGCAACATTTGTATAGGATAGGCCAGTTTAGAAAATATGATAGATTTCAACAATGCAACTCTGCCCAGGAGAGATAATGGAAGGTGTCACCAAATGTCCAATAGTTTAGTTATGTCAGCTAACACTGGGGTGAAATTAACCGTATACAGTTTAGAAATATTAGCCGGGATATAGATTCCATGATACTTAATAGCTTGCTGAGCCAATCAGAAATGATCTAAGCATATAGCAGAAAGAGACAAAGGCTGGGACCCTGATTCATGCATATAAAGGACCTCAGATTTATGTAGGTTAATCTTATACGCAGCAAAAGAACCAAATTGCGACAGTAATTCCAGAATAACAGGAACAGAGTTTGTGAGATCTGAAACAGACAAGAGCATGTCATCTGCAAAAAGACACACCTTCAGCATTACGTTTCCAATAGAAATCCCTCTAAATCCCTCCTGTTGGCAAGGGGCTATCGCAAGAGGCTCCAGGTCCAGTGCAAATAACAGTGGTGAGAGAAGACAACCTTGTCCAGTGCCTTTTTGAACTTCAAAAGGGGTAGACAAGTAACCATTTGTGGAAACCTGCGTGAGTGGATCACGATACAAAGTTTGTAATAGTGACACAAACTCATCAGGGAATCCAAATCTCTTCAATGTTTCAAACAGGTGGTCCCAAGTGACAAGGTCAAAAGCCTTTTTGGCATCCATAGATATTATAGCATGAGACCTATGACCACCTGAGAAACCAAGAGCTTGTACGGCTGCCAGCACTTTCCGAATATTAACTACTGAATGGCAACCCATGATAAATCCTGTCTGGTCATTGGAAACAATAGTGGATAAAATGTATTTCAAATGATCAGACAAGACCTTAGTTAACAATTTGTAGTTGACATCCAGCAATGATATTGGGCGATATGATCCCGGATCCTCCGGATCTCGATTGGGTTTGAGCAGAACTCTGACAACTGCAGAGTTAAAATATAAGGGTAATCTGGACTCTTTCAATATGGAATTGAAGACCAAACACAATGTATCACTTACTCTATTAGCTAATAATTTGTAGAATTCCCCAGAAAGACCGTCCGGCCCCGTGGCCTTAAGAGGTTTCAATCCCACAATAGTCTTAAGAATTTCTTCCTTAGTAATAAGGGCAAGCAAGGACTCAGTCTGTTCTTCAGAAATACGAGGAGTGGAAATATCTGTCCAAAAAGTAGCTTTTTGGATTTCATCAATAGGATCTTGTGAATAAAGAGAGGCATAGAAGTCTCTAAAAGCTTCATTTATATCTTTCCCTTTATAAATTAGAGTACCATCCGGCTTTTTCAAAGCAGAGACTACAGTGGAAGATCGTGTGGTCCTTACTAAATTAGGCAAAAGTCGACCCGATTTGTTCCCATGCTTATAAAATTGAAAATTAGTAGAGAAGGTATGTCGAGTCGACTGTTGTGCCAACACCTCTTCAAACTGAGTCCTTGCCTGTATATAAGCGTCTTTATTACTAGGGGATGGGGAAGATTTAAAATTTACATATGAGGCAGTTAATCTTTCCTGGGATTGCAGATATAAAGCTGAAATATCTTTCCTAAATTTAGAAACATAAGAAATAATTTCTCCACATAAAACAGACTTTGCCTTCTGCCAAAATAATAAAGGGTCAGAAACATGTTCCCGGTTATCATGAACATATTCCTGTCACTTCGCTTCTATCATATTCCGGAATTTTATGGAGGAAGAAAGGCATGATGGGAAGCACCACTGGCGACAAGATCCCACATCTACTGATGTTGCAATAGTGCACCATATAAGTGCATGATCAGATAAACATATAGGTGCAATCCCTGTATATAATACTTTAGAAAATAAAAATTTGGTTGGCAGAATATAGTCGATATGGGACAAGGTACCATGTGCTGCTGACAGGCACGTGAAATCCCTATCAGTAGGATGATGCATTCTCCAACTATCCACTAAACCCAATTGAGAAATAAAAAATTGTAAACCTAATTTCGGAGGAGTGGGAATCAGTTTAGGGTTATGAGATTTATCCATAGCAGGTAGTACCGCTAAATTAAATTTCCCCGCCCACCAATAACTGTGAATCAGTGAATTGGTATAGCTTTGCCAACAATTCCCTGAAGAAAACTTTAGAATAAACTGTGGGAACATAAATGTTACAAAGCACCAGAGTCTCAGACAAAATAGATAAATTGCTAATAACATATCGGCCTTCAGGGTCAATTATATTAGATTGAACCTGGGGAGATAAATCTTTCCTGACCAGTATCGCTACCCCTCTGGCTTTGGAGTTGTAAGACGTATGCGCTACCAATGTAAAACCCAGTGAAGATAATTTAACAACCTCACTATCTGTCAGGTGCGTCTCCTGCAGTAATGCTATATCTATTTGCATTTTTTTAAGATACAAAAGTATTTTCTTCCATTTCACAGGAGAATTAATCCCCCACACATTCAAGGAACACAATTTAAGTTCCGACATAATTCAAATTGGACAGGATATAAATCTGAAAAATTATATATATTTCACATCTAATAGTGAGCAGAGATAGACCATACACTGCACAAGGGCCCTCAATACAAACACAAAAAAATTGGGAAATAAAAAAACATTGACAAAAAAGGAAAAAAGGAAATAAAAAACACAGAAATAGAAAACATGTAATTGAAAAAGAGAAGCATCGTTAACATCTAGTGGACATAGTTATAAAACATGACAAATATTGTGAACCAATAGACCAGTATTAAATCGGAACGGCAAAATTATGAAAAAGAGAATACACTTCCAAAGAAGATAAGGTTACATCAAATATACATTCAAAACCAGTATGTTAGATTCGCGTAATGTAAAAATAATAATGCTGATAAATAAAAGTGTATATAAGCATATACCTATAGGTGGACAGACGTATCTATGAAGGCATTCTAGGTACAGTGAGCCAAAAAACCTTCAATTGTGTATTATAAAAGAAAAAAAAAAGAAAGAAAAAATAGCATCCAAATAAATAAGGAATCGAACGCCAACCAACCATTTAAATATTAGGCAGTAAAAGCAAGGCATATACATTACGTAATAATATACTCTAGTATGTTGGTCCAATTCGGAGGATGGTGTGGCGCCATCCTCTTCCTGAAATTAAGCCTGTGCATCAGCTACATTGGTGAAGTCTCTCGGACCCTGTGAAGTAAATACTCGTAGCTGAGCCGGATAAAGAAGAGCAAATCGTTTACCAGCTTGAATAAGTTGAGAACAAACCAGAGACATTTCTCTGTGAGCTCTAGAGACCTCAGCAGAGTAGTCCTGAAAAATAGAGTTACGCTTGCCATCCCAGCAAAGAGGGCCCTTCTTTTTGGCTGTAGACCAAATGAGTTCCTTATGCAAAAATTTAGAAATTTGAAGATGACTGCGCGTGGCCTGGTGTTATGAGAGTCACGGAAAGGGCCTAAATGGTGTGCTCGTTCAATCTCCATAGGCTGTAATTCTTCTGAAATGCCAAGGAGCTCTGGAAGGTCAGATAGTAGAAATTTAGCAATGTCCGGGCCCCTGACAGATTCGCTCAGGCCTATCAGGCGTAGATTATTACGTCGCGACCTATTTTCAAGATCATTGACCTTGGAGAGCAACTGTTGCTGTGTGGTGGTAAGCAAGGACACTTGCTGTTTTAACTCAGCAATGTCATGAAAATTAGCCCCGATACTATTTTCATTTTTAGAGATTTGATGAGACATTGAGGACAATTGAGATTTTATGTCCACTACTGCGCCCATAAATTTGTCAGCTTGTGTTTGTAATAACGGTCCAACAGTTTCTTGAATGGCTCTGACCACCTCCGCATACGATAAAGGAACGGGAGATACCAGAGAGTCCGAAGCTGGAGGGGTGGCACCAGAGTCAGGAGTCGTAGGAGCGTTTTCAGTATGCTGCAAGTTGGTGTCCACACGTTTGGCTCCACTTTTACCCCGCTGATTTTTGGGAACGGGTGTTGAAGCCACGTATTTATCCATTCTTCAGAATAAAGTGTTAAAGGGCCCAAATCACAACCGAGGATCTTCAAATCACTTTGGTCTTGCAATAGATACCACGACCACTAGATGGCTTGTAATTCACCTTATATCAAATAGCATATTCTTTATAATATTTAACCAAGTCCAGCAAAATTAAGATTCCGCGTGGTTCAATATGAGGACTGCAATCACACTGGAGAGTATTCCAAAATTAGTGACCTGACCAGCAGTGTCACCGATATATTAAGCTGACAGGTGATGATGATGGTGCCTGTTACAACAAAAGAAATCACTCCGGCTGTGAAGCATGAACCACGGGTTTGGGGGTAGGCAGGATGATGATACCTGTGTAGCAGGTTGAGTGAGGCATCTGGCAGGATGACAGCTGCAGCACCAGGAGACAGGAGGAAAGCAGTACAGCCCAACAAAAATCAGTGCCTGGTGAGCAGCCCCAGATTATCAGCTCAGGGCAAGTCAGAGGAGCAGGTCCAGCAGGGTGGGTATGCCGCACAGCAGGGAGAGGGTGGCCCAGTTACACTGCAGGGAGCTCAGACTTATCCTGAACACAGGCCTGTATCCAAGATGGTGGCTCCGGCCGCGATTACTTTTATGTTTTTGCGGGTCCCTGGGGGTATGGTGTACCTCTCCCCAGATCTTTAATCCACCAACAGGGTACAGAGGGCTCACAGGGGGGTTGCGATGACATCCAGCTGCAGCCGCGGCGCCGCCAATCCGCAAGGCCTCCGGAGCTGGTGTAGGCCGCGTCACCGTCTAAGCTGGGAATCGTTCCCGGAGCTCAGAGAGGCACCTACCAGGGCAGCAGAAGGTAAGGAGAGGACAAAGGGACCCACTTACACCTCAGTAATCGCCCCAGTGGGGTAACTTATAAAGGGATTCTGAGGAGCTGCTAAAAGTGCGTCCACCTCACTTAGCAGCCAAGCCATGCCCCCCAATGATTTTGAGTTTAACAAATTGGTAAACTTCACTCCGCTGGAAAAATACTGCAGTCCTGCTGAGATTTTATAGCTGTCTTTTTGTGATTTTCCACCCAAGTTCATTTAAGGGAATATTAATCCTCTATAGCTCTTTCGCTAACCCCAATACGTCCAGAATTAGCTACTAACACCAAGGGCCAAATGTAATAGGGTGAGAGTTTAGAAAAGTGAGAGTTTCTGACACTTTTTAAACTTTGCCAACGTAATAGAGTCCAAAAACAAAGTAACAGAGTGAACTTGCATGTTTTTTCAGACTGAAAAAACTCTCACGATTTAAAATCTCATTCAGATGTTTTCCCATTTTGAAGATAAAACTCAACCAATGTGAGAGTTTACTGCTAAACTCTCACATTTTCTAAACTCTCACCCTATTACATTTGGTCCCAAATCTGTAAATGTATTCCTATTTAAAGGAGAAAGCCTTTGCACTGACCACAGTCCTCAAAATCTAGATCTTAAAATCAGACTTATTAGCAACAAATAGGTACACGACATCCAAAAATGCATTTGCACCATAGGACTGTATGTTTACCTTTAAAGTTCTTAAGGATTGCAGCATTGTTACTCTTCGTGGGAATAGAAAAATTACATTTTTAAATTGTTAATTCAAATGAGAGGGTAAAGGTAGTCTTAAAATACACACCATTAATTAATAAAGTTTTTATAACATTTATTGTTTTCTTATAAATTTTATAGACAACTCTGATATTCAACTAAATAATTAAAATAAAATAAAATAGAATTGTGTAGAGATTGAAAATAAGTGTATATACAGTAAAAATGATTAAGAAATTAACCATTGTCACCACAATAATATATATTATGCATGATATCTATTTTTTTAAATATGCTTATATCTAATTCCACAAGAATATAATGTCCCTACAAAATACAATGAAAAATAGATCCCCATAAATTCCAAGATAAAACTGACCAAAGACAAATAAAGTGGTGGATTATAATAAGGCATAGTTGCGTAATAACTAGCACTACAAAGAAATACCAAATTCAAACATCTGACCCCCAAACATTGAACATGTGTACTGCCTTGCTTGGGCAATCATGTTGCAGACTGTATCTGACAAAAATGATAGAAGAGAAATGTGGTGGTAAGGGTATAGAGGGACAAGACCTGAGCACTGGTCAAAAAACGTCATGTAGAAAATACAAACGAAAATAGATATGATGGATATTCTACTGTGATTGATAATTATATGAAAGCAATATTCATAAATGATTCACGGAGGTGCTCCCATGAGAGTAAGTAGAGTAAAGAGTAGAACAGTACTCTCCTTTTTGGGGCACTAATCCATCATGAGTGATTCTAAAATATGAATTAATACTAAAACTTAACTTTTATTGTAACAAATTAAAAATTAGAGAAAAGAACCCACATAAATGCGACACAGTTACAACATCAAAATAAATAATGACATGAATAAATATTATCTAGTCCTGTTTGAAATATTCAGCATCTAACAATTGCTGAAATAATACAATGTTAGTCAGACCCTTCAGATGTTATGCCACATTAGTACATATGATAATATTTATATTTAAATTGGGAAAAGTACACAAACATATATTAATTTATCCAAAGTATAATCAACAAATTTGTTTAGAAATAGTTCAATACTATCCCCTGGCGAAAAAATATATAGGATATATAATTCTGCATAAATAAGTAGGAGCAATTCCTAGATATAAGTGAACAGTGGTCATCATGGCAATTTACCAAAAATACAGTAATTTATGCCGCCAATCAATAGTATTGGCCTCAAATATGCAATAAATACCTCCACAGAGCAGTATATCATTGAATTAAGACCAGGTACAATTCTCTGATGAAACTCAACATATGCATAATAAACAGTAAATCATGAGAGAAAATCACTCCTTTGTATCAAAGTTTGCATAGGGACAATTAGAGACCAGCATAACCAGCAGCAGGGTTAAATACAGCAGATAGATTCAGATGTTGTTCAGTCACAATACATCCACAATGGAGTGCATCAATCAATTCGTACTGGATAATAATCATATATGTCCTAGACAATCAAAGGTACAATCAGAGTGTATAAATCAATTTGCAATGGATAATAATTATATATGTGCTAGACAATCAGAGGTACACAATTAAATGTTAATGTGTATGTGATTACACTAGCTCATAAATAGAGATCAGTATTTTCAGGTTCATGGTCTAAAGATAAAGAGATAGTTAGCCCCCATTCACCCCTCAATTATAGGTGGCTGCTGCACATCATGTATCTGAGCAGTGATAATGTGTGAGCGGACCTGCTGTGAATATATGTGGGTAGGAAAAAAGCCTCTGCTTGTTACTCAGAATTGCAAACAGAAAGAGAGAAGTCCCAATGAGAGTGTCTAAAATAATATGCAGGAAAGTTTGGTAGGGAGAGTAACTGGGCTAAGGTGCTACTGCCAAGAGTTTGTGCTATGCACAGAGAACTAGGGGTGAGCCTACTTAGCCACAGTCCCTAGCCCCAGAAGGAGATAAAATATCTCAGGATACTGCATGAGACACCCTGTCCTCAGCCTGCCTGTTGCTGGTGCAGAGTAAGCTAGTCCAGGGGAGTAGTGACCAGCAGTTCCTGTAGAAAAATTAAAATAATATCTTCACTGCTGTAGAGTGCCAGGTGACAGGCTGTGGAGGGTTGTGGCTGTGCCTCCGTGCCCTCTGGCCAGACATATGTTTCATAATGTTTGGGCATGGTCAATGGATGCCTGTGAAGGCTGAATGTGAATGCTCTTATGTTTATGCTCAGATCAGCCACTAAGAAACTGGGACATCTTTGTGAGCCAATCATATCCCTTCTATCCCCGCGATCCAATCCTAGCTCTCCTTCTGGGTGTGGGTGGGGT
The DNA here is from genome assembly GCA_031769625.1 of Taudactylus pleione. Classification (NCBI taxonomy): domain Eukaryota; kingdom Metazoa; phylum Chordata; class Amphibia; order Anura; family Myobatrachidae; genus Taudactylus; species Taudactylus pleione. The sequence goes on along the minus strand of JAUIMM010000264.1, from coordinate 3,359,588 downwards.
ATTCATATGAGTGAGCTCTGGTGCTGTTGCTTAACAACAATAACTAGGTGCTGTCACTCAAAAACAGGATCTGAGCTTAATAATGAGCATGAAGATAAAAGATAAATTCATAGTCTGCTGAAAATTATAGATATGTCCCATCCAAGTGTTCATAATAGAAAATAGGGGCTTATTTATAGGAACAAATAATTAGATTACTCACTAATTTAAAATAGGATAAGATTGTTGATTCAAGTGTGCTGGATTTTCTAAGTATCATAAATGATAAATCATTGTGATAATGAAAAAAAAATAGAAAAAAAATAGAAAATAAAAATGAAATGATGAAATATAAAGTAAGGAGGAAAGAAAGAAGCGCAGTGCAACTGACAGGATGTGTATAAAAAAGGCTATATAATAATCAATAAGTAATAAATAGTAAACTGTAGGAGTCAAGTTCAGAAATAAACAATCAGCAGTAATTAAAAAATGAATATAGAACATAAAGAAGTGAAATCAGAATTTATGCCTAAAATAAGCAGCTATATATGCCAAGGATTAGATTCTTGCAAAGGTAAAAAAGACATTTAAAGTAGTAATCATAATAAAAGAACTGAGAAAAAACACAGTGGACAGTGGTGGATACAATGTATCATAGAGTCTCATACATGGGACTTTGCGGAATGTAACCACTTGTTGCTACATCTGGATATAATCCAAGGCACTGTTTGTGGTAAATAGATAGTATAGCCGTTGCACTGACACACCAGTAATTGTAAACTTCCAAATCCTTAATGAGCAGACAGAGTTCCTCTCATTAAAATTGTATTGGTAATATTAATAAGGGACAAGGACTCACTTGGTCTGTCCGTAATGTAACTCGTTTGGGTAAGCTACCCTACAGTCGGGAAGTGGCCCAGATCTGGCCATGAGGGAGAATCCCAGCAGGCTGTCTCTTCCACAGCATCCCCGGTCAACAAGTGAGAGGTGTCTGCGGCAAGTGGAGCTGAAGGAATGGGTATCTGCCGGATCTGTACTGAACGCCGACAAGCATATTGATCTCCAGGTGGAACACGTGGTGAGCTGGATGTGAGGGGGAATCCCTACAGATAAACTCCTTAGCAGTGTCCCCAACTGTAGAGAGGATGGTGTCCACTGCAAGTGGAGCCGAAGGACAGGGCGTCTGCTGGATCTGTAGTGGATGCCGGCCGGTGAGTCTCCCGGTGAAACAGTGCAAACCGGTCAGTGAGTCAATGTAGTTGCATGTATTGGAAACTGAACTGACGTCACAGGAGGAGTTGTGTGCCGCTTGAAGCGTTTCTCAGCAGAAAGCCGTTTCCTCAAAAGCAATATATGTTCTATATTCATTTTTTAATTACTGCTGAATGTTTATTTCTGAATTTGACTCCTATAGTTTACTATTTATTACTTATTGATTATTAAATAGCCTTTTTTATACATAACCTGTCAGTTGCACTGCACTTCTTTCTTTTCTCCTTCCTCTAATAGAGTTACTCTGTGAGGTTCAGCACCTGTCTAGAAGCAGCAGTCCTGCTGGACTTTTACTTATTAATATTTATTATTGTTCATTTATTTATTTTTATTTTTGTTTTTATTTTTTTTGGTGCCCTCCATCTGTTTCTTTTTTTCTCTCTGGTTTCCAAATATAAAGTAAGTAGTTAGGGAATAAATCTGAAATAAACAAATAGGAGCATGGTATGGAAATTAATGTCATGTAACTTATTTAGACATAGCAGGTGAGCAAAATTAAAATGGGGCCCTAAAGTTGTGGGTCCATTTTATCATATTTGGTGTAAAAAGGATTACTGGAGCATATTCATAAATATTTCGGAAAGTGTGTGTGAGTTGTCAAAGAAGAGGTAATACAAAACATGTGCAGCAACATGAGGGGCTATTCAGCATGAGTGTCAGTGCCTGTACTTGGCAGGTACTGATAGGACCCTAGTGTAAGTGAGCTGAAGTATTTGCAAGAATGTCCCATAGGTCCCCATCCAAAGGAAATTGTGCTTGTAACCAGGTAACTGTGCTAACTAGTGAGTAAGAATAGCACAGGATAAATGTGCTTAAGTCATATGATGAATAATAGTTAAAATCAAGGTATGCAGGATATAATAATAAAAAATCCTAGTGTGGAGTAATGAGACTCACAAAAAAGCATTAAAATGAATCACTTCATTAAATCCATGAGGAGTAACTGTGTTCAACTTAAACATACATTAATTTTCTTTCTGTAGAAGTGTTTTCATAAGGTCACCACCCCTGACTCCCATTTTTGCTTGCTCCAAGCCAAATGCTTTGAGTTTCTTCTGAGAACTGTTGTGTACTTTAAGAAAATGTCTGGCAACAGATGTGATGTTCTTCATCCTCTGGGTATCAGTAATAGCATTATGGATGTTTCCAGCATGCTCCAATACCCTTTGTTTTAAAGTGTGTGTAGTAAAACCACATATCTGAGGACACAGGGACATTGGAGACAATAAACAACTCCCATCACATTACAGTTGAAAAATTGCTGTATCTTGATATCGTGGCCGAATCTGTCTGTGATTTTTTCAACCTTTATCATTTGACAGCAGGCTTTGCAGCCACCGCATGGAATTGTGTCTTTAACCCTTGATTGTTTTCTTTGGAAGTGGCTTTGTGTCAGGTTATCTCGAAGATAGGCAGAATGTCGGCAGCTAAAGGAAGGTTGTGGGTCCAGGGCATTCCTCAAATCTTGGTCAAACAGCAGCATATGCCAATGTTTTAATTGTCTGAAGGTTCTGCCAGTCTTTACAAAAATTTCCCAAAAATCTAATTTTGTTCTGCTCTTTATCCTTATTACAGTCTTGGTTGCTGGGGAATATCAATTGCTCCCTGTTGATGTGGGAGACCATTTAATAGTTCTTCTACTGTATTCCCTATTCATCAATATGTGGGTTAGTTCCATGCTTTTAATGTTCTAAGTGTCGTCCTCAGAGCAATTAAGGTGGAGTCTGAGAAACAACCCTTCTGGGATACTCCTCAATGTTGGCAGTAAATGGGAACTATCATGATGGAGTAGGCTATTTGTAGCTGTGTATTTTCTAAAAATCTCAGTTTTAATGTTACCATCTGGATCTTACAGGATCCTCAGGTCAAAATAGACAACTGTTTTCCTACTTATGTCATGTGTGAGCCTAATGTTTAAGCCATTTTGATTAAAAGAGAAGATGAAATCCAGAAGATCTTTTTCTGTTCTTTGCCCTATCAGTAGGATATTATCAAAGTAGCATTGCCATAGGATGACATCATTGATGAATATTTCATTAGTGTCACAGAAGAAATTCTCTTTCTCACCAACTGAGGAACTAGTTGGCATACATAGGTGCACATGACACACCCATCTCTGTTCCTCAGGTCTGTAGGTAGAACTTGTTGTCAAATATGAAATAGTTGGGATGGAGTATGAATTCCAAAAGTTCTAATAGGAAGCTGTGAAATTCATCCATGCCTTATAATTTTACAGCTTTTAGTCCATCCTGGTGGTTTGTGTTGGTGTACAGGGCCTCTACATATACTGTTACTAGTATTTGGTCCTTCTGCAAGACAAAATCATGCAGATTTCTCAGCATGTCTGATGTGTCTTGGAGGTATGATTGTAGGCTAGTAATATGATTTTTAAGATGTTTGTCTATAAATATACTGGCTTGTTCCAGCAGTCCCCCAATGTCTGACACTATCTGTCTTCCCGGTGGTTAATTAGGTCCTTGTGCACCTTGGGTAACATGTAGAAAGTTGGAGTTTTGGGGTGATCCACCTTGAGGAATTATCTTTATTGATTTGATATTGTACCCTTTTTATAGGCATCTTTCACCATTCTGGTGTATAGATAGACAAAGGTTTCTGTGGGGTTAAAAAACAGTTGTTCATAACACTGTAGGTATCGTATTTGTCTCAGTGCTTCGGCAAGATATAATTCCTTAGGCTAGATGACCACATTAACTCCTTTGTCAGAGGGTTTGAAGATGACATCTTCCCAAACTTTCAGTTCTTGTCATGCAATTCTCTCTATCTCAGTGAGATTATTGTTGATGTTTTGATATTTCCTTGAGGTTTTTGCACAAGGAGTCCAAATCCTTGGAGACTAGGTCCATGAATATTTTCATTTATGGACATATTATCTTATTGGGCATAAATGTGGACTTCTTTTCACATGATGCTCTCCTCTTATTTATGGTGATGTGATTATCCCCATCTCCATTATCTATAAATTCCATTAGTGCTGCCAGGCTTTGTTGCTCTTCATCAGTATAGGAAAAAATGCTTCAGAATCCAATTAAGGCATTAATGAGTTTGCAATTATATCCAATGTTAAAGTGAGATTAATTTTATTTTCAAAAACATTTTTCAAAGTAGTTTTCTACTAAACAATGAGGTCTTATTCCTAACAAAATCTGTTAAAGGGACTGGTTGGAGAGAAGGATAGACCTTTACTTAAAATGCCTTTTTGGGTGCCAGATAAGGTTCTGGTAAAGAGATTAATTATTTTCAAGTTATCCATTTGATTTAATGTATTTTGTGGTTTTTTTTCGGATTGTCGTATTTGTTGTTGGGGTTCCCAGTTTTTTCTTGCTCTTCCTCTGGCTCCACCTCATCCTTTATTTCCTGTGTATTCCTTCCCCTTTGACCCCCTGTTTTTCCCTAAAAAAGTCAGGGACATTCTTGGAGGTGGTGAGGAAATGTTGTCGGTGCAAGAGGATTTTAATTCAGATGAGCTGTATTGAGTATTATTACTCCCTTCTGTCTCTTTTCTGGCCCAATTCCACTTAAAAATATTGCTGGATGCAAAATCCCTCTTATCCCTTAGAAACTTGTTTCTTGTCCTCTCTTTTATGGCCTTCTTGTAAACAGCTAATTCCTCCTTGTTCCTCTCAAATCATTTCTGCAGTTCAGATATTTTTACCACTCTTCCAATTTATTTCCAAGTTGGTCTAACTCCCTTTCACATTCCTCCAGAATTAAGAGATCACGTTTCACCAATATGTTCATAAAATCAGATTAACATTATAGAAGGCATGTTTCTCAATCCTTTTTTAGATTGCTCAAGGCCAATTCAAAGGGGGGAAAATTAATGGGTCATAGTCCCTGAGGAACTATTTTTTGTTTCAAATAATTTTCTGTAGTCCTCACATCCCAGCTGGTCCTAGTTTTGTTTTTGCAAAGCAAATTTGAGTTTCCTAAAATCTTCTTCCCAAATTTGTGTCCTGTGTTAAATCTGATGTTAGGTTTGGGAAGATGTTGTTAAGTTATTTCACTGTTTTCCATTTAGATGTGAATTCACTTTTCAAATTGAATGCCATAACCTTATGTTTAATGGCCAATGTTAAAATATTATCATATGTACTAATCTGGCATAACATCTGAAGGGTCTGACCGTCATTTTATTATTTCAAAAATTGCGAGACCCTGAATATTTCAAACAGGATGAGATAATATTTCTTCATGCCATAATTTATTTTGATGTTGTAACTTTGTCATATTTATGTGTTGTTTTTTTCTCTCATTTTTAATATATTACATTAAAAGTTAAGTTTTAGTATTAACTAATATTTTAGAATCACTCATGATGGATTTGTGCCCCAAAAAGGAGAGTACTGTTCTTCTCTCTCTTTAAAATGACAGAAGGTCAAAAAAGATATACAGTTAAAAATATTACAGAAATCTGTTGGCAGGTGAAGTTCAAACTTCAATGGAAATATTCTAATATTCAACATAAGGAGATTTTACTTATTTCCATAAACATTAGCACATTCTCCATCTAGACAGCTCCAACATATGTTACTATGGTGTCCTTTAGCTTCCTATAAAAAGGCAAATAATTGAAGACAAGTCACTACTGTAAAAACAATATGCAGAACTTTCAAATTGTACAGGATAAAAGTTTACCAGGTCATTCTACTAACTTAAATTATGCTGGTTTTATCCCTTACAAAAATGTGTAAAATAATGATGCAATTATTGTATTGCACAGAATAAAACACAATATTGTCACTTTAATAATTATTTTATCGTAGCACTTTATAAGACATATTGCTTAAATAATGCTGCTTCAGAGTCTGCTATCTAAGGTTTCTGCTTCTTTTCTATGTTAACTTGAGAGAATTAATGATCCCAGAAAAATTGGTCCTGCTCCACCAGTAAACCTCCACCTACTACAGCTTGAATGAAAAATGACTCATTACTGTAGACATTTCTGAAACTCATGAATCTACACAAAGCTTAAAAATTGCAATGTCCTTTTACTAACCTGTGATATCCACCTGATCTGGTATAAAAAAGGTAATGGAAAAAATAAAACTTCAACCAAGTATAAAAAGCCCTGTGATTGTAATTCTGGATTCACTTCATGTAATGGTACCTTGAATAGTATCTTTAACTTCTGGCACATCTGGTGCCACTGCTTAACACAGCTTCTCCTAACTTTGTTTGAGGATTTTGTGTTGTAAAATAGTCATTGAACTACTTTGGCAATGTGATCTTCCAACCACTATTGGATTGGGTGAAAATATCATAAATTGAATTTAACTTTCAGTATCTTCTGGATTCTCTATGGCTTTGGGAATTAGCAGGGGTGAGGATGGGAGGAGCATGAGTGGGACATGAACCCAGGGTGATGGAGGTGAGAGGAACACCAGTTGCAATACAGATATCACAAACATTTTTCTTAAGGTGAGTACACACCAGAAAGCTATATTTGCATATTGACTGATCTGCAGATTATGGTTGTTCATACACACTGAACAACCATCACTCCAAATCCACTGGCCAGATATTGCATCACGACCCCCTACCCAGTGTCTTCTGCAGTAAGTCTACAGATATATCTGCCATTGGCAGTGCTGCACAGCTGATGCGATATGTCTGTGAATGACATAATTCACAGACATATCGTCTCTACATACTGGCCAATGTGCAAATGATATATTGGGCGTTCAATGGCCGATATGATGGCCAGTGTGTACCCAGCATTAGGATGCTTAATCAGTGCTGCTTCCACTGTCATCAGGAGCTGTTTTATGTTTACTTGTCTCTGATTTGGTTTCATAGCAACTAGGGACAACAGAAACATCTCCTGTGATATGTTCTGCTGCTAATTGCAGATCAAGAGTGTTACAGCCATGCTATATTTTACAGTCATTATTTTTAGCCTCTAGGCAGATAGAGGAAATGACCTCTAATGAGTAATGCAGCCAGAGGAGCATCTCCCCTCAAAATACATAGAACATAGAAGTAACATCATACTGTGGAAACAGTAAGAACAGCATGAAGGGAAGGGTAAACAATTATGCTACTTTTCAAGGCAAAAAAATTAATAATAGTCTATAAAATACTTGTGTGAGAATATAAGTAAGTAGATTTTAGCAGTATGTGAAATTAAAAAAAAAAAAATATTTGTCAAACCCCATCAATTCTATAAAACTAAATTTGGTTTGTGCAGCTTTTCCATTGACTTGCTGTGTGTAAATGTTACTTTTTTAAAGCCATTTAAAAAAATAACAGTATTTTTCATAATTATTTGGACAACAAATGTCTTATTTCTTAGCAATCATTATTTTATATCTAGCCAATAGATATTTCTTAGTACTCTGAATGATTAAAGTGACTCTTTGTTCATGTCATCCTATCTTTACATGTCAAATCAATTAAATATGTTTATACAGTTTCCAACCACTTCTTATATATATGATTGGTACTGAAAAGGTAGAAAATTCTAAATGAAAATTTTACCCTATTAGATTTCAAGGCAATGTCCATTTTTTATAAATGATAAAAATATTTAATTTTGTTTTGTTTCTATATTGAAAGGTTTAAAAAAGAGCTTTTAATGAGCATAGATAAAAAAGGTACAATAAGTACTAAATATTTAATATACAAATTGTTTTGTAATGTGTACAGGTCAGGAGTAGAGATATTTCAAACCTAAGAAATTATTTTGATTATAATTCCACCTGTTGTTCTAAATAAATGATAAAATTCATTAGAACATGGCACCCACAGGTTTTAGTGGCAAGTGTTGAGAATTATGGCCACTTGTCAAGTTGGTAGATCATAATCATTTTAGAAGCACTGTAATACAACAAACCTATCCATCAACATTTTTCTGTTCAATATTGTTTGACTTTTTATAATTTTTATTTAAAAACTTCTTCATTATTCCTAACAATATAGATTTGTATTGATTTCTATCAGTTTTTTCCCAGGTAGGAAGTTTTGTGTGTTTCTTGGAATTGACACCCTGTTAACATTTCATCAATTATGCCATGCAGAAGCAGTGTGTACCTGTGCCCTTATTCCCCTATACTCTCTCTCTCTCTTTCTCTCTCTCTCTCTCTCTCTCTCTCTCTATATATATATATATATATATATATATATATATAAATGCTAAAGACAAGTATACAACTGTTATGGTGTTTTATTGTGGGTGTGTATAATGTGAAACAGGTACAGCTACCAGAGCATACACAAATATACAGTCGTATGAGTTGCTAATAATCACAATCAATGAGAGCATCCCCAGATATTTTTCTCATTTACAGTACAGGTAGAATGACTTTCTGATAGAGATGTGCATATTTGTTTTTCGGAATTCCAAACATACCAAATCTTTAGAGTTTCAAGTAAGTCTGAGTCCCAGCTCTGGTCTTCCTGCCAAGTTCGGATCTCAGAATTAGGTAAAACATAATATTCCCAGAAATTCTGGATCTTGCGTGTTTTGGATTGCATTTAACAGTCTTTCCCTCTTGATCAAGCTTCATTTCACACAGGAGACTGTAGGGAGAGGGTGTGGACTTGTTGCTCTTAAAAAATGCCATTAGAATAGGGGTGGGCAATAAACAGCCCCCCAGCTGTTGTAGAACTACACACCCAGCATGCCAACGTTTTGCTATGTGGACATGCTAAAATTGTTGCAAGGCATGCTGGAATGTGTAGTTCATTAACAGTTGGAAGGCCGCTTATTGCCTACCCCTGCATTAGATGGACAGAGAGAGTTAGTAGTAGGTAGGGAGTAGGTGGGAAGAGTGACTGGCTCCAGGCATCTTTCTCACTGTGAGTGTGTGTGCGTGTGTATGTGTGTTTGTTAGACACACTAGCTAGCAACAACTGTAATCTAGTTCACTGCAGTGCAAACAGGCTACTGTGTGTTTGTCAGACACAGTGGCACCTGAAATCTAGAGCTGCAAAGCAAACAGACTGTTGTGATTGTTTTGTGTATGTTTGTTAAAGTGAATTTGCACTTGTTTTAACAAATACATACAGTATCTCTATCACAGATATGTACACTGCAGTGTTATATATATATATATATATATATCAGTGTGGTGCCGGCACTCCCAAGCTTGCTGATTTGTTAGATGTGCCCAGTGCCTACCAATTATCTCTCCTGGTCAGGAAGGGAAATAAATTGTCACTCCAATGGCGGCACTCTGGGCGGCTTGCAAGTGATACACAAACCCTTAGTTCCAGTTTAACAATGTTTCAGAACATTATTTATAGGTAGTTTTATCAGGTTACAAATATAAATACAAGCATCTTAACTTTAATAGATAACAACTGCTGGTGGTGGATGCGGCCACATTTATGTCACTGTACATGTGAAAACCCATCACCAATAATACAGAGCAGCATTCATATACGATTCCTTAGGAGGATCAAAAATCATTAATTAATAAGAAAAATATAACAATGTATCCAAATATTTATGCCTCCAATTATTACATCCTATTCAAATACAGTAGGAGTGAATAAAAGTTACATAATAATATAATATTATAATAATTAGTAGACTGTTACTTTAATGATAATGGGCCTGATTCAGAGATGAACATGAACCCAATGGTTTGCAGACTTCTCCAATGGCGGGGTGAATGCACATGACCCATTCTGCACATGTGCAGAACAGGTCCTGTTAGCTTGCATACAGTGCCCCCAAGCTGCAGCATGATTGACATTATACAGCTGATTAAGGGTGGTGCTGCCTGCATTTCCAGAAAGCGGGGGCATGTCTGCCCCATTTTCTGGGAGTGCTAAGGCCAGGGACTGCATTTTCCAATGCAGATATACTGGCCTCATAAGCTGGCAGTAGGTTGCCATTATAAGTAAGCTTCAGCTTACTCAGATGGCTGATGCTGCAAATATTGCAACTGATTGTTGTGATGTGATACAATTCTGCTTTTTTTGGATGCAAACATCAGATCTGAAATGCTGGTAATATTTTTCCTTGAGACACCTCCTGCAGGAAAAATCATGTTTTTGCACAGACGCAGCTGCTGTGCAAAAGCATACAACGCTGAATCAGGCCCAATGTAAAAATAACCATCTTGTACAGTCTCTTACTGAGAGGAGGAAAAGGCAATTGGAGCCCCTTGTGCAAACTAGCTTTGGTTAACTTAAGCTGCCCACCCTCCAGTATGTACTAGGAATGAGTGTATAGCACATGTGAACCTTGTGAGACATCGGCGTAGGAAGATAAAATGTGGAAAACTGATGTTCATCAAAATGAACTAAAACATATACGAGGAAGACCTTTGCCACCAATTACATCAAAGTACAGAGACTTCTGTAATGGGAGATTCCAGTGTGGATGAGCTAATATTGTGTGATAATATTAACAGCAACAGCGATGAGGGTGATGGTGAGCATAATAATTCAATCTTCCAACTGTGATGATGATTAACAACACTATTAGCCACCTTAAGCCAATTGGTAGCTTGGTTTGTGGGGACCCAAAAAACCCAGCACTTCAGCCACAAATGTAGCAGTCCCTGTCCCTAAAGTGCTTAGTTTATTAGACTGTACATGAACTTTTTAATATTCAACATAAAAGTGGGTGAGAGGACCCTGGGACAATTCCATAATGTGTCACTTTTCATTATGAGCTTTGCAAAGATTGTGTGTGTTTGACAAGCAGTGTATATTACTGTGCTTTACTGAGACATTCATGTTCTTCTGTATCTTGAAAGATCATCTATCACGAGTTTCTCATCCATGTGTATAGGCCTCATTTCAGTAATTTACTCTATGGATCCATGTTTCCAATTTATTTTTCTTTATAGTTATTACTGTTTGTAATTATCAATCAATCAATCCTTTACTTGGCTTCTACTAAATACTCCAACTCCATTTACCTGTGCTAGACTCAGGGCTCTGATCTAGTTCTTGATCAATGAAAACATTATATAAGGTTGTATAGTTTATTAAACTGCCATCCTGTCTGCAACAGCTGTGCCACTATGTTTCATAGATGTGCCATATTCTTTTAAACTGCCATGTGTTTGTGCTGCTGCTCTCTCACTTAGTTGCCAGCCAGCTCACTGCAGCCTTTGTCCAATATTGGTGAAAACAATATTGTGAGTGGTTGATGGTCAAAATTGACTGACAATTACTGAAATTATATGTTAATTATGTTAAAAAGACTGTAGGAACAAAAACAGGTCCAAGTTACATGATTTTTAAATGTTTTTATCAATATTTAAAGAAATCCAGATGCAAAACCAAAACACAAACTATAGGGGTCCGCAGACATCCTTACTTTCTTACATGCTCTAGGCTCCAAACATGTGTCATTGCTAATGCTGAACAGCCAACTCTCTTAGCCAAATACACTGTGATTGACCTGAATAAGAGGTGGGCATTTATTGGTCACTGAATTTCAGGTGAATCAGGATATATTATTGGATTAATTTGGTGATGGAGAATCTCTTAAATGCAGCAAAATTTCCAAAGGGACAGATAAGATCTTTCTACTCATTATATACTCAGCACATCTTCCAAAAATATCACACAAAAGATGACACTGACAACAAAAGGTAGGGGATCACAGTCATAAAGGTATGTGAATATGATAAATAAGCTGCAGCAAAAAAAACCCTGAAAGGCTGCTTACCTCCTGCCCACTTATTAAAGTGTACTTAACATGTGGTCTAGGGGTCACTACCCACCTTGTGATGAAGCAGTTCTGCAGGATGATTACCAAGGTGGGGACCACCCAAAGGACCTGCACTCTTTGTTGGCATTGTGTAGAGACACTCCATAGTTCCTCGCTCATCTAGGAGTCATGAGCAGCAATCTCTCTAAGCTGATGTGGTGCATTTTGCTGGGAAACAGCTATAATCTCTCTCACAGGTAGAAATGGCAGAGTATCCTATGGCAGGGGTTCAAATGAATAGTGATCACAAGTGATTAGCCATGGTACCTGCAGACTTAAACACATTTCACCACACTACATGGTTTTGTCAAGAAGCAGATATACTTATCAATGGTAATGTTGACATTTTCACTATCAATAGTTAGATTCGGACAAAATGTTAACCTGCAACATACAACCATGCACATATTGCCAATGATTTCTGGTACTGAACATACATTTTTTTACACCCTCTATGGACTAAAAATAAGAGTATTCACAGTATACTGTACTGTATATATACACATACACACATGGAATAAAAAAAGAGACAACAAATTAGTACAAGGTCTGTTTACTAAAATCTTAGTAAAGGCAGGTAACCTTAACCCGAGCTCTCTTCAAAAAGCTGCCCTGAAAAGCTGTGTAGTAATATAACTTGCCTTAATGCTAGGACACCATTTTTTTGTCTCTTTGCAGTTAAGTAGGAAGCAATTCCTCATGATTCCTCTATACTGGTAGCACGATAGCATCATTAGCTGATATCTGGATGCTTAAGGTGCATAGAGTCTGTCATCACTCAACATGTTGAGGGAACAAGGCCCACCAACAGCAGGAAATCAATGGGTATATTTAGTTTTAGTTTAAAAGAAAAAACATGTAAATGGCCAGTGGTCGGTGGCAGGCAAGGGGGCCCCTTGATAGAGGGGATGAGGGCATAAGTGCTCACTGTGCTTCCTCCATTTATCCAACTATGCTGACACATACTATAAATTTATTATGTTAACAGAACAGTTTGTATTGCAAAACTTCTTATTAGCATAACTATTCGGCACTACATCAGCAAACTAATGTTCTCAGATCCTGCACTATCAATTTTCAGCTGCCAGAGCAGCTCTGATATCTGGAAGTCAGTCACCTGAACAGAGGTGTTTCTGGCTGCTGAAATGCAGAAACTGAAAGTTTAGAAATCTGTGAAGTGGTGTGAACTCAAACTTGTGCAAAAGGGCAGGCTGTTTGATGGTACTTAAGCATACCTCTCCTAACAGCAATTGTTAGGTGTTTAGTTGTCTCACAGATGTTTGACTCCTAAATCCTAGAGTATGCCTGTCAGAAGTGCTGATACTTGGAAACATGTAACCAGCTCTAGCTACTTGTTAAAACTGTACAAAATTGATGTTTAAAAATAAAATAAACTCTTAAACATAAAGCTATGACTCCTATCCAATCAGTTTTACCTGAGATAGTAACTTATCTATTGACTCATCTGAATTTAGAAGTCATTCATTAAACAATTTAGATATATTAGAATGTTTTTAAGATAATTTCAAAAAGTTTCAATGTGTCTATATGTATGTTTATATTCGCTATGACTCCTATTGACAACTCTACTCTCTAAAAGTTGCCAACATTTTAAAATACTTACCAACTGTCTATATTTAGATGAAGCAGTTATTTGTGTGGACTAGGCAGGCAGCTTTACATATTTGTTAGAAGAAAACGACAATTATGTTGGGAATCCCACTGAGACCTTTATTCCAGTGTATGATACCTTTATTCCAGCTCTATGTGTAACCCTAAATTAAAAGATTGTAAAATGAAGTCACAATTTTTTCCACTGCAATACAAGAGTGCCCCTATGGAAACCTTTTATCAAAAAACCCTGAGGGAATTTGAACTTTTGTGTAGTAAAGCACATATTGAATTAAAATATTGTCATAATTTGATACAACAAGAAAGATTTGCCCTTAAGGAACTACAGAAAGATACTTCAATAACTATTAAGCCATCTGATAAGGGTGATGGAATTGTGGTGCAGAATACTTCAGATTATTTATCAGAAGCCATTAGACAACTCTCTGATACAAAGTTCTACACCACAATTGATAAAGATCCCACCATCCGTTATCAATCAGAACTGTTTGAATTGCTGCAGGATGCTCTTAGACAAGGCATTATCACCAAATACCTATTTCCTTTTCTTTACCCTGCACATCCTATTACTCCTACTTACTATAACCTTCCCAAGCTGCACAAGTCACAACTTAATCCCACTGGTCGTCCCATAATTTCTGGTGTAGGGTCCCTCACTGCTAACCTTTCACATTACGTTGATCAATTTCTACAATCTCGCGCTGTCTCACTGAAATCCCATCTGAGAGACACTACACAATTTCTTGAGAAAGTATCAGGCATTGAATGGGAAGATGATTATCACTTTATTACATGTGATGTCTCATCGTTGTATACCAATATACCTCACACATTGGGTATGACTATGGTTGATAGTAGTCTCAGGGAAGTCGATGGGATGACAGTGGAACAGCACGAGTTTATTCTTCACGCTTTTCACTTTATTTTGAATCACAATTATTTTTTGTTTAATCACGTTTTTAATCTTCAAGTTCTTGGCACAGTGATGGGGACCAGGTTCGCGCTGAGTTAAGCTAACATCTACATGGGTGCATTCGAAAAGAAATATATCTGGGACGGCCCCTTTGGCGTGAACCTGGTCCTCTACACTCGGTACATAGATGATTTCTTTTTCATTTGGAAAGGTGATTTATTGTCTATCTCACATTTTGTTCAACACATTAGCCACAATCATTTTAACCTCACTTTCAGTAGCACTCATCAACAGTCCACTATTAATTTTTTGGATATTACTTTGAATATTATACACAATAAGATTAGCACATCAACCTTTCAAAAAGAAGTAGACTGCAACAATTACATCAGCTATAATAGTAGCCATCAAAAAAGCTGGCTTTAAAACATTCCTAAAGGGCAAATTCGTAGATTCAGAAGAAATTGTTCAGAGAAAGATAAAGTCATAGAACAAACCATACCTTTAATTAATTATTTTAAGGAAAAAGCATACCCTCAAGATGTACTTGATAAAGCATTCAATGAAATTCTAATACTGGATAGGTCCTTTCTACTCTGTAAAGAGGTTAAAACAGTAACAGATAAGGAAAAAGTGGACAGATGTCTTGTCTTTGTGTCCAAACAAAACAGCTTGTCACACAGATACAAGAAAATCATAATGAGTAATTTGTCAATTTTAAAATTAGATTCCGTTTTGAAAACAAAATTAGAAAATAAACCTATTGTGATTTTCAAAAAGGTGGATAATTTACATAGGAAATTGGTGTCCAGCCATTTCTCTTATGGGGATACACATGCCATCAGTTCCAATGCTATAACTTGGGCCCCAAAACCCATTGGCTGTTTTAGGTGCAATCATGTGAGATGCACCATGTGCAAATATATATCGAATCGGGGGGAAAAAAATGTATTCAGCCATTACGACACAGTCTTTTACGTCATGCCCTTGTACTAAACAATATGTGGGTCGTACAACCAGGAAATTTAAACTCCACTTTTTGGAGCATAGACATAACATTATAAATCGCATGACAAAACATAGTATAGGCCGACACTTTGTACATGAACATGGGGCAAATCCAGAGCTATTGAAAGCAGTCATCACAGAACAAGTTCCTATCACTCAAAGGGGAGGAGACCGTTATAAAAGGCTTTGTATGAGAGAAGCCTTTTGGATCCATACCCTTCACACTTTATGTCCAGATGGACTTAATGAATCCATTGAATTGGATTTCTGATATATTGTCCATTTATTTTCCTTTGCCATTGTTCTTTCCCTTCTTCTCATTATCCTTTCCCCTCCCTTTCACATGGCTAGTTCTAACAGATAGAAGCAGTGGTCCCTCTGCGCTACCTAGATTTAGGGCTAGCCCATTACTACCAGTCAGAGGTAATAGGGGTTTGAGATGTGTTATTGCTAAGAGATTGTTCCCTAATAGGTCGTGTTGTTCCACAGGTCTAGATAAGTGAGTAATTGTTTACCAAAGATCCATTCAACCCATGAGATATCACTGTTCATTTGTTTATTACTATGTTTATTTTCATTCTAATATATTATTATTTTTATGTTCAGCAATAGCACTATCCCTCTACTTTTTCTGTTTTTTCCTTTACATGTACATGTGTTTAATTAAAGAATATATATATTATATGATTTTCTGATTAGTCCTTTCTTGGAGATAATATACAGTTAACAGTTATGTGATATTGTGATATATTTGATTGGCCTTATTATTTTAATATACTGTGTATATGTATCTCATATACTTATACACTGTTCAATATTAGTCTCCCTCTACAACCATCATATATATGGTTAGTTCCTAAATGATGGGTATTCCTTTATATATCATTTGGGTATTTTCTAATATCCTTTAATCTTTTATTATTTGATCCCAGGAGACATCTATTAATTTTTTGGTATTCCTCATCTTTTCACCTTATAGAGATATATATAGATTTTTATGTACTTTATATCTAGTTATCTTGTAATATTTTTTTAATTTCTGATTAGATTAATGTTTCATACTGAGTAACACATAGGTTTTATGTTTTATTTATTTATATCTACATTTTTATTTTTTATCCATATGATCATTCATTATTATACATATTCCTTCATTATATCTGTATTAAATATACATATATTGTATTGCATACGATTTTAACATATGCAATTTCTATATAATAATTATTGCATCTGCATTATTTTATGACAATTAATCCTCATGTTTCATTTATTTTATTTAAATTACGTACAGCTTATAAGATCTATTATTTGGGTTGATGCTCTTAGTATGCTGAAGTTCAAATTCAAGCAGCTCAACCATTCAGCTGAAGTAGATCCTGCAATTAAAAGCAATGCACAGAACTATTTAAACCCCCTGTTTGACAGCAGATATCATGCCTTCTGAGGAAACAGGGGTTTTTGACTACCTGGAGAAACACGTCAAGGGACTTCCGCTTGCTCCTGTCTGACCATTATTGATCTGGTTGTCTGAGTCCTATCCCTGCATGAGGAGTTTTTTGTGAGCTCTTGGAGGCTTATTGAATCTACACTGGTGAAGCACCTGTCGCCACAGGGCTCTCAGTCATTGGCTCCCAGCCTGCCAGGACCACCAGCTCCATGCTCCCGCTGAAGAGTGGTCAGACCGTTACCCCCTCCAAGAGACCACACCTGCAGCTTCTCTTTCGGGACATTTGGACATTGGAGAGACACACTGGTAACTATCTTGCACATACGGAAGCTATACTCCCGCTATTAGCGGTGGAGCTACTATTTCCCCATTTCATCGATACAATGCTATTTGCATGGTGATTTCTTGTCTGTGTCCAATCAGTGGCTCCCGGCAGCAGCCACCTTAATATTGCTATAAAAAGAATTTGAAGAAACCTGCGCTGCCCTAAAATGCTGCTCAAGGTGTACTAGGGTAATCCCCAAAATACCTACAATAAACACAACAATCAACTAGAATGACACCAAAGTGCAAAATAAGTAATGATGCAAAAGAAATAATGGTGGGAATCAAAAATTCTGACCCATATAATGTCCAACACAATATAAACGTGATCAATGTCTATTAATTCCAATTCCTTTGTAGTAGGGGAGGAGAATTGAAGCTTGAATGTCTTCTATGGAGCTTCAAAACACACTGTGATAGGTTGGGTTTTCAGAGTCTCTTACAGCATAAATCCATGTATATGGAAAACAAGAGACAAGAGAAATGCCACCACAGTGTATTACAATTTTTAATTGAAGTGACAAATTCACAATGAGAATGCAATAAAAATCTGGATACTAATTTAAAAATAAAGGCGTACCAGATATAGTTGGTGTACCGTTGTAACACCTAAATGCACTTAATGGAAATAAGCACCTCCTGGGCACAGGAATCTGCAATCCTCCAGATTCTGCATGCAGATGTTCTTAGTCCAGTACTCCCCTCTGCTTGTACTGCCTTTCGAAATAACAAGGTGTTTATTGCATTCTCATTGTCAATTTGTCACTTCAATTAAAAATTGTAATACACTGTGGTGGCATTTCTCTTGTCTCTTGTTTTCCATATACATGGATTTATGCTGTAAGAGACTCTGAAAACCCAACCTCTCACAGTGTGTTTTGAAGCTCCATAGAAGACACTCAAGCTTCAATTCTCCTCCCCTACTACAAAGGAATTGGAATTAATAGACATTGATCACGTTTATATTGTGTTGGACATTATATGTGTCAGAATTTTTGTTTCCCACCATTATTTCTTTTGCATCATTACTTATTTTGCGCTTTGGTGTTATTCTAGTTGATTGTTGACCTTAATATTGCTGGCTCTATTTTATCATGACAACCAGTTCATCAATCACATATTGACTATTACTGTTTAATTTAGGATCAGTTTTAAACTTTGTTTCCATCTGGAATAGACTCATTATTGTATCCACAGCTTGGTCACATTGTGTCCATTTAGGATGGTTTGATTATTACACAGAATATTGCTCAAGTGATATTTATGTTGGAATTGTTATCTTTTATCATCTGATATTTATATACTGCTATTAAATCTTTTGTTATATTTTTATATTGAATTGTTTCTTCTACAAACCAGCGCTCCTACACACCTTTTTGTATTCTATTTTCAGCAGGTAGCAGATCCTGCTTGTTAGGAGCTGCCAGTTTGGATTAGCATTGTGTTTTTGGTTTTGTAACGCACTTTCTATTCTTTGTTTAACTTACATTATTAATATATTTTTTATTAAATCACCAATGCAGAGGTTTGAATTTAAATATATCTTTATTGATCACATTTTATTGGTATGGACAGCAGCGTATTATTATGATATTGCATATGATAACTAGAGCTACATATCTTCTCCTACTTTGTTTTAAATGTAACCTCAAAAATTAATTTTTTCCATCTGCTTTTGGATATCAGAAAGACACTTAAATCTAGATAAGGCAATATTTCATGAGATGTATCTGACCATGAAATTGCTAAACTTACATCATCCCCTTACATAAAAAATATAGAAGTTATCTTTCACACTGTCCACTCCTTTATCCACCTTATTCCACATTTCTCCAAGTGCTGTTTGTCCCCGTAATCAGCTCAGGATTGTACAAAACTGCAAATCAATGTACAGAATGCATTGACTCCTGTAAACTTCATATGACCTGTTTTTAGAGTTTGCACAAAAACTCATCCAGCCCTTGTATCTCATATGGTTCATTTGGATTAACTGAAGACTGTAATATTAAGTTTGATATTCTATACACATTGCACATATTTTCTGCTACTTACTGATTAACATTACTTTCTGAAACTATTTTAAAATTGCAGTTGCAACATTTATTTTCACAATGTGTTAGCCCCATGTAGAACAAATGACCAAAACTAAAGTTGGTTATATTCAATATGCATCTTATCTGTTTAAATAAAGGAAATTAAATTAAAATTCCTGAACTGAATTAAGCAGTACTACTGACTAGAAACTTATGGCAACAAATCATTTGATACAAATTGGAGTCTTGTGTTACATTCTAACTTTTTTTTCCTTAGTTTTATGTAGGGAATGGTTGCATTATTTTTCACACACTTTTCTTAACAATCTACGCCATTCTTGCTAAACAACTGCTAATAAATTAGTATATGTATATATAGCTTAAAATAATACTAAATATTTATAATATTATGCTTATAATATAATTTTATTTTCAACCTCAAAGCAAAATCAAATTAAAACTATGTTAACAAATATAGAAAGATACATGGGAACAAAAAAACAGTACATTTAACTACAAGTAGTCATTCAGCATTACACTGTAACATTCACATAGACACACACATGTAAGTATGTATGTATGCATGTATGTAGGTACTGCATGTGTGTGTATGAAAGTATCTGTGTAGAATATATAATACTTATAAAAATTTTCATTCACTTTTTATCTTTAATTTTCTGACATCAAAATTAATTTTCATGAAATCCGATGATTCGAAACAAATACTCCCTATTGTCAAGAAAAATTAAATAAAAATAGCTCTAAAGATTTTCCTTAAATAAAAATAAATATTATTTGATTTCATAAGTATTCACTTACCTTGTTTTAATGCTTGTCAGAAGCACATTTAGCTACACTTACAGTTTTGAGTCTATTTATTTAAGTCTCTACAAGTTTTGAAATTCTGCAAACAGCTAGATGATGATAATGATTATTATTATTATTATTTGATTTTATTTTTAAGGAGTCATAAGTGTCCATTGCCATGATATATCATAAGTAAAATGCAATGTAAATTGACATATTTTAGGAGCAAAATATTGCAATATAATTTCAGTTGATTATTATTGGTTAGTACTTTCTCTCTTTCCACTTTGTCTATCTCCAAACTTTGATAAATCTCCCCCTTAGTAGAAAAAGGACAAGTGTAAGAAGGTATGACAGCTCACTGTATTTTGAAGGTTAAATTGTAGTAAATTGAAGTCAGTTCATCACTTATGGAGCCTGTACCCAATGTAAGGTTGATCATACACAAATATTGCTTTAGTTCCCAATGATTGGATGGACACCATAGGTGAACAACAATTTTCAAATCATTAGATTGTGGTCTGATCCTTGAAAGGGTCTTTTGAGAACATAATTATTGTTTCTTTTTTATGTATTTAAGCCAATACAGTGATTATGATGATGATAATAATAATAATAATAATAATAAATATTACTATTAATATTATTATTAATAATAATAATATTTTTATAATTCTAATGATTATCTTTGCTAAGTGACTTTCATCATGGCTGAAGTGTTACAATCTGCTGCCAGGATTTGTGACAGTTTTTAGTCCTGGCTATTGCTAGGCAGCAGGGAAGCTGTCAGTATTGTGGAAGCATTCAGCTGCTGCCAGTCTGCAATCAAGCTCTCATTTTAGTTGCATTTTATTAAGGAGGGTGGCTTATTGGTTCCTTTTCCTGTTATATTGCAGTCACTTCTTACATTCTTTGCCAGTGATAGCTTATACCTTTGTGATGCTGCCTGGTTCGTTCCATGTGTATCATTGTTCTGTTCTCCTGCTCTGAATATGCCTAGCCATGTCTGTACCCAGTTATTATGGTCTTGTAGTACTTTAATTATTGTTTCTACCAACTGCAAGTATTACCAAACCTACACAGTGAATATAATCTCTGCTGTATTGTTTCTGCAAATACAAAGATCTACCTTGCACACCTATGCTGACACAGTGAATATAATCTCTGCTGTAGTGTTTCTGCATATTTAAATATCTGCCTTGCACAAGTGTGTGTGCGTGTATATATACTGTATATGCTATGTTGGATTATGTGCTGCTGCTACAAGTCTTGCTGTGTGGAATAATGTAGCTGTCTGCTAATTCACCTGTTTTCTATCCAGACTAAATATCCTGAAATAAACCCTGTGGATGCTGGTTCTTATTCTGCATTTATCCTGACCCTGTAAAGTATCTGTATCTACTCCAGCCAATATCCTGTGATCACCCTTGTATTGTATAAGCCCCTACTGCCTGAGCTTAAGTCCTGGTGGCTGCCTAAGTACCATTGAGTGTATTCTACTGTATGGGAACAATGGGTTATTGATATAGACAGAAGATCTCAGTAGGAGGCTCTAGGGGTTCTTATACATATACAGGGGTATTTTATGACATTATTACTGGCCCACAAATTAAATATCCAGCTGGAAGACTAATCCTTCTCAAGTCCTAGCCAATCTGCTTCATATGCCATATCAGAAACAACAAAAAAGTATTCCCCCAGCACTCAGAATCAAATCAGCAATAAGATTTGAAAAACTACATGGTGGTAGATAATTCAAAGATCTCAATTGCATATATTTGCAAAGATATGGCTAAGCCTCCAGGACATGTCACAACTTATCTGATACTGGAGATCCCTAATATTTGGTCAAAGCATGGAGTGCAGAACCTCAAAATAGCCAGCGAAGGCCAGCCACCCCATGGAAGCACACCAGTGTAAGACTAAAGTGTATGACATATGCTGAATCAGAAATTTCAGGACTTGTCCCTCCAAGTGGCCTCTAATGATCAGTGTCTCCACACTGCTTCATTGGCAGCATTATTTAATAAAGAACCCAAGATGAATCTCCCTGATCAATTCTATGGAGATCGGAGTCTGGGCCTGATTCAGACCCGCTTGTGAGCACTGAGTGCTCACAAGTGGGTCGATGTTTCCCAAGTGCGCATGCACACGACAGTGGCGGCTCTGTCGTGCGCATGCACGAGACCCGAATAACAATGACCAAGCCGTCGTTATGGGTCTCACACCAAAGGGGGCATGCTGTCGATGGTGATTGACAGCATGCCCCCTTTGGTGGGCATGCCAGGGGTGTGGCTGCCCAGATGGAGGTGTTCCCATGGGAATGCCTACCGTCTGGGGCTGGCCCCACTGACATCACTAGTGATGTCAGTGGGAGTGCTAGTGATGTCAGTGGGAGTGCTTTTGGCTCTGATAGATCCAAAAGCACCGCAGGGTCTCATCACAAGCCCGATGGTTGTGATGGTCTTGACCATTGCGACCATCATTTTGGCCGCTCGCTATAGCTGTGGGTGGTCACCCAGAGCTATGCGAGCAGCTAGGAGGCCACTCCAAAAAGGAGCAGGGACGGCTCTGATTCAGAGCGAGCGCTCTGTCAGAACATCCGGCTCTGAATCAGGGCCTCTGTTATTTAGAACTTTCATGAGGCATGTAAGCTATACTTTTGGATGAGACCACACTCCTCCAGATCAGAGGTCCAAAGAATAGGGATTGTTATCTAATTGCTCCAAGGTTATCCACAGACCTGGTCTTTTGGTCTATCTGAAGGGCATCCAGCCCATCAGTCAGTGGATGCCATCTTTGCTGCCTTGATGATTCAGATCGAGCTACTATAGTGGAGGCTCAGTTACTCTGGCAAGGGAGGAGTTTCACCAAAGCATACTGCACAGAATTCCGGCACTGGGCCAATTATTGCCATTGGAGTGACCCAAAATTATGCAGACCCAGCATTATCCAGTCAGTTCCGTTTAGGCCTAACGGAGCTGATAAAGGATCATCTGGTGCAGCTCCTTAGATGCCTCGATGCAGTTGGCCATATGGGTAGATCGATGCATCAGAGAATGTAGGATGGAGAAGGAGGGTCCGTCCCCACTTTCCCATACTTTTGGCATCATGTTGCCTGAGGAAGGTCAGGAGCCCTTGCAGATAGGGGCTTGCCAGCCGAGGAGAAGAGACATTGACGGACTTTAGGTCCATATCTCTACTGTGGTGACAAGAGGCACCAAGCATGTTCCTGTCCTCAGAAGTTAGGAAATGATAGAGCCTAACTGATGTGGGAGAGATTCACTTAGGCCTGTCAGCTATGTCAGTGGCAAAATCAATTTTAATTTCAGTGTGCATATTAGTCAGAGGTAAGCAGGTCAAGGCCTTGGTGTATAGGTAATAGCGTTGTGCTCCTACTTTCTAAAGGTACTAGGGTGAAAATAAGGGTGCTGCCTAGGATTAATAGGAGGTATTTTCTTCCTCCTCGTGGTTATCAATAGTTAAAGAAATGTATTAACCTATTTTGGTGCTCACCTAATTATGTAAGAACTGTTGCAGAAACTGAAAATTCATATATAAGACTGGTCAATTAAAAAAATGATATGTATTTATTTGAAATTAATAACATAATTCACAAAAAAATAATAAAATATAAAATATGAGTAAGATCTATAAAAATAAAAGCAGTTAAGACCTTGTAAAAACAAATAATTCATTTTTTATATCATGAGCAATAAATATCCATAAAAATGTCAGTAGCTGCTGTGGCATGTGAAAAAAGTTCTCTTAAAGCAGAGGTTTTGCCTTATAAGACCTTACCACCTGTGATTACTAGTTGTCCAGAGATTTTTACAAAGTATCCAGGTTCTGATAGTAATGTGGCAAGGTCTAGCAGTTGTAACTTTCTATCGAGATAGTACAACTGTATTGGATTAGGTACCTTATCCACTGTCCTCTGGTTCCTTTCATACTTAGACTACTTTGGCTGAAGACTCACTATCCTGTCATCGATTGGGAGACTGGTGAGGTTCTGTCCTGGGGTCCAAACTGCTCCAAGGGTTGCCTTACCCTTCCCATATAAGAACTACAATCAGATTCTCATCCACTACCACCACTTTACCAGGACTGTTTATATGTCTTCTCCAAGCAGAAAGTGGATACTCTCCTTCTGCATTGTCCACATGACTGCACAATTCAGCTAGTTACTTGAGCCAAACTTCACAAACGCAGGTTATATACCCTCTCCATTCCATAGACTAAGGCCATGGAGGACTATATCAAAGAGAACCTTGCCAAAGGATTCATCCATCCATCCAAATTCCTGGTGGACACTCTCCTATCCCAAAAGGACCCACAGGATTCTAAACTTCATCCATGTGCCTTTTTATCCAGAAAGTTCTCCCCAGCATAGGCTAAGTGTGAAGTCAGCAATCGAGAGCTTTTAGTCATTAAATGGGCCTTTGAAGACTGGTGACATTGTTTGGAGGGTGCTAGACATCCCGTCACTGTCTACACGGACCACAAAAATCTTGCCTACATTGAGTCAGCTAAAAGGCTAAGGACCTCATTCAGAGTCGGTCGTTGCGGCCGCACGGTCGTTTGGCCAACGAACGCAAATTCTGATCGTACGACAGGTTGATCGTAAACAAAGTGACGCCTATTCATTAGCACTGCACCTCCTCTAGCTACTGACTGATCTGATCGAACGAAACAATCGTAGTCTGGCACTGTCAGTTGTATGCTAATTATGTTCTGATGTTTGCGGCCGTATGTGTTGTTTTGATGGTCACATGTCATGTTTACATGGACTATCGATCAGCTTGTTATGAGCTTGTTGTCAATAATCTAATTAAGAGTGTTTAACTCTTGCTGTTCTTGAAAACGAGTTTTTTATCATGTGTCAATAAACTTTATTGTTCAATACGTGGGTGTTTTCTCCGTTCTCTTTTTTTAACACAATTTAAAAAACAGAGTAAGATTTATTATCTGTGAATGTACTGTTGATAAGTGTATTATCTTTAAAAATACATGTGCATTTGCACTCTTATGTTTGGCTACAACACGCAGTGTGCAATTGCAATCAAATGTGACCTTATTTTTCGGGCCACATGATTAAAGGATTGGCCAATAGTGGTTTTTTTTGGAAATGTGTAAAAATTATAGCCAATCATCTTTTTTTTTACCCCATGTATATTTCATGTTTTCTGAAAAATCGGCCATTGCCATCATGAGAGCCGCGGCCTTTACCAGGAGAGAATTGTTGGTCCTGGTAAATATCCTGGACAGGCGGATTACATCCGCAGAGCCGCCCATTTCAAACCGCATAAAGCGGGCAGCCTATGCGGAGGTGAGGCGAACGCTTCGGAAATCCCTACATGTGTATTTGTTGTACGGTTGTTTTTTTATGGAAGACAAAAATATTTAAGTTTTTTTTTAGTCCAAACCAATATTACTACTATTATTGTTAAAACAAAGCTTAACTTTTAAATTGGGCAATATGAATTGTTGTTAAGTGTACGAATTTAAATTTTCCAAATAGAAAAAAAAACATTATTAAAGAAAAAAATATTAAAAAAAAACAAAAATAAAAAAAAACATAATTGTAGGTTTGAATAAATAGACACTTACCTGATTCAAATACAAAATGGACTGTTAAACACCTTTAATAAATTTTAAAATACAATAAAAAATAAGCAACAAAAAATTTAATTTTTTTAGGATTGTAGAACAAAAAGAAAACAAACCAAAAATGCAGTAGGCTGGCACACTTACTTGAGTCTTCTAATAACATTGTTTTTTTAAGGCTACAAAAGCCCGGCCACCCAAACAGAACAAGTAACCTGCTCAAACACAACAAATAACTGGGTTTTGTATATGTACGCACCAAACAAATTTGAAAACCAAAAACCACCACAAAAAAACACTAAAAAAAAACCACCACTAAAAATAAAGGAACAAAAAAACCAGCACCAAAAATAAAGGAACAAAAAAAACACCCACCAAAAATAAAGGAACACAAAAAACACACACCAAAAATAAAGGAACACAAAAAACACCCACCAAAAATAAAGGAACACAAAAAACAACCACCAAAAATAAAGGAACACAAAAAACAACCACCAAAAATAAAGGAACACAAAAAACACCCATAACCAAAATAATAAAAACAAGACACAACCAACACACAACAACTCACACAAGCACCTCTCAAACAACTCACACAAGCACCTCTCAAACAACTCACACAAGCACCTCTCAAACAAATCCAAACAATGTAACCACTAACAATCCCTTCCTGCACCACAAATCACTCCAACTACAACCCACAAGTAAGGGAACATTTGGCTTTGCCTTAAATAAAGAAATAAAACCCCAATTATTGAATCATGCAGGAAAGGTGTGCATTTGTAGTTAGTCATATAAGGATGCACGGGTAACCAATCCAGTGATGCGCTCACATCTAGCACAACCCACGCAGTAATTACGGAATGCAGTAAAGGTGTGCATTTGTAGTTATTCAAATAAGGATGCACGGGTAACCAATCCAGGGATACGCTCACATCTAGCACAACCCACGCAGTAATTACGGAATGCAGCAAAGGTGTGCATTTGTAGTTAGGTAAATAAGGATGCACGGGTAACCAATCCAGGGATGCGCTCACATCTAGCACAACCCACACAGTAATTACGGAATGCAGGAAAGGTGTGCATTTGTAGTTAGGCAAATAAGGATGCACGGGTAACCAATCCAGGGATGCGCTCACATCTATTAAAAAGTCTGAACAAGCAGTATTCTTCATGTTCTCTCACAGTTTAGCAAAATGTCAAGAGAGGAGCATGGTGAGCAGAGGCCAACTGAGGCAGGTAAGTGCAAATCACATTTTTTCCACAACACAAGAACTGTTCATATTTCCCTTAAAAAATGTTTATAATTTTATCTAATTTAAACAATGTTGTAGGTGCTGGGAATCAAATTCCACCAGTAGAGGAGGAGGAGGCGGGCACAAGCAGGCCAAGGCAAAGAAACCCTCCGTTTTCCCAGATCGAGCTTGAGACATTGGTGACCATGACAATGGAGAACCTTGTCAATGCCCAAAGAAATATGGGGGCTGGAGCCAAAGACAGGATTTGAGAGGAGATATCCAGGGCTATTAATGCTGTGGGGACAACCTACAGAACCATGAAAGTCGTTAAAAAATGGTAAAAAAATGATATTGTGAGTGTACTGAAGTCCAAAGCTTGATCTTATATAAATAAACTAACCCTTAAAATTTCCAAAATCACATTGACAGCTGGACGGATTTCAAGTACCAACTGAAGAGGAAGCTACGGAGTATGGTGGACCATGCTGCGGGGACAGGTGGTGGTCCCATCCCTGAGGAGCTGGCCTTGACGAGGTTGGAGACGTTGGCTCAGGGATGTGTGACAGAAGAGGAGATAGTCGGCGTGTCCACTATGGACACTGACATGGCCGACTTCAACGCTCTACATGTGCAAGAAGGTAATTTTTTTTTTGGTAGCCAAAAGTATAAAGCTCAAACGTCTATGCGATTTTTTTTTTAATGAAAACAAATAAATAAAAAATTTATATTCCAGACAAAGAGGAGGTAGTGCCTGCTCCTGAGGTCAGGTCTGGATCCTGCACAGATGGAGACTCTGCAGGGGAGGATCCAAGTACTCCATCTGGGGACCCTGTGGAGTCTACTCCAGGGCAACCATCAGACCGAGCAGTGCCTCTCCTCACCAGGTTGGTCTCCCAAACTCAGGAGAACACATGTGTTCTTCTGAGGATGGAGACCACTCTGGTGAGGGTGGCGGTTGCCCTGGAGACCATTGCTGGGGCCCTAGATCGTTTGGCCAATACCCAGGAGCAGGCCAACCCACCTGCCATGATGGAGCGAGACTCCCTTCCTCACAGGACCACCACCTCTGGCAGCCCAACAGCCACCCCCGCAAGTATGGAGACCCTATGCCTAGGCCAGAGGAAATCCCACCTACCTCTGGCCAGGCCAGTCGGCGTGTTACACGCCGTCGGCTGACCGTAGCTTACCTCTTCCTCCGAGCCGGCCCAAACGACGAAAGTAGCCCTGGATATCTCCTCCCTCACCTGTTGTCCAGTCCCCATATTTCTTGTCACCAATGTATCAAGCTCTTTTTTTTTTAAACAAAAAATTTATGTTTTTTTTTTCAATTATTATTTTAATTATATACAAATGTTGCCATAACAATTATTATTTAAATTGTGCTGAAAGGCAAATTTAAAAAAAATAAAAAAATCTAATACCAAAAATGTCTATCTTTAACTATATCAATGTATACAAGGTTTAAAAAGTGTGGTATCTGAAAAGGCTGCTACGCAAAACACAATGCTAGATGTTTTAAAAACTGTTTTACAAAAAAAAGTTTTAAAATGCACAAATAAACATTTGTGTTACGAATTCCCTAATGCACACACAAGTGAAATGAGTTACAAGGTAATTAGCAGTGTTAATAGTTACAATGCAGCAATCTTAGCTGCTTGGTTTGTGTGGTTCCAAATCGAAACATCGCAGGTAACATCAGATTAACGATTGTACTGTTGTGGCTTATGGACGCTTCTTGCCTCCATTAGCCAGGAAGTTCATCCTGTTCGTAGAGTGACGTTTTCATGCATCAGCAATTCTTGGTCGTACGAAGCAGGTAATTTATGCACTCCCCTAAAATGCCTGGAAACGCTGAAGAACGCCTCCGTTTGCAGACCACCACCCCCCGTATACTCCCACAAACGGTCCTTCCTGTCAATCAACTTTAGCAATTCACTTCCGTGTCGGAAGCTCTACGACCGACAGTATTTTTGATCGGTAGAGCTCGTATGCACATGCACACTGCTAGCCGTGCGCAGGTGCAGAAAGAAAAACATTGTATGCGTACGACCGCAATGACCGACTCTGAATGAGGTTGCTAAGTCTCAGGCAGGCTCTGTGGGTGCTATTTTTTGCCAGATTCAATTGTATTATTTCCTACAGATTAGGATCAAAGAATGTTAAGGCAGATGCTGTGTCATGCAGCTTTCAGTCAGCCCAAACTGCAGTGACACCAGTGGAATGTATTATTCCATCCACAATTATCCATGCCAGTTTGATCCAAGACTTCGCAGCACAGATCCATGCTTTTCAGGACCAAGCACCTCCCAAGACTCTGGCTGGGCACCTGTTTATTCTACAGAATCCTTAGGCAACAGTTCTCTCACAGTTTCATGCCAATAGTGCCTTAGGTCATCTTGGGGTGGAAAAAAACCTTGGAACTCTTGTCTCATTTGGTGTGGTTGTCATCAGTGACTCAGGACACATGGGAGTTTGTACAGAGTTGCGACATTCTGTGCCAGGAACAAGGTTCCCCACAGAGTACCTACTGGACATCTTTTGTCTCAGAAACCATGTTCTAACATTACCATCGACTTTATTGTGGGCCTTCTTAGGTCAGTCCAGTGTAATACCATCTGGGTGGTCGTGGATCATTTGAGTAAGATGGCCCACTTCATTCCACTGACAGGATTACCCTCAGAGAAGGCACTTTGTAAGTTATTTTTACAGCATATATTCAGACTGCATGGCCTCCCACAAGACATTGTATCGGACCGTGGATTTCAATATGTGGCAGCATGTTGATCTTTTTGAGCAGATCTTAAGGTTACTGTGAGTCTATCTTCTGGGTATCACCTCCAATCCAACAGGCAGACCAAGCAGGTAAATCAATCACTGGAGCTATACATCTGATGTTATATCTCAAAGTATCACAACAACTGGACAGAGTATTTGCCTTTGGCCGAGTCTGCATACAAAAATGGCTGCCAGTTTGCTACATCAGTCTCTCCATTCTTCTGTGTTACTGGAATCCATCCAAGGGCTGATTCCTTTGAGCCACTGCAACAGGTTTGTAGATCTTTGCCTCCCTTTGTTAGACTTTGGGTCATCTAGAAAGGAGTTCATCCAGCTCTCCTAAAAGCATCTAATCATGCCTGTGTTCCTGCTGACCAGCGACGAAGACTGTGTGACTTTAAGGTGGGCCAATTGATTTTGTTGTCCACAAAATACATCAAACTTCATCAGCCATCGCAGAAACTAGGCCCCAGTTACATTGGTCCTTCCAGAATAATAAAACAGATTAAAGCAGTGGCATTCCGCTTAAAATTACCAACTTCCCTTTATATTAACAGCACTTTCCACTATTCTTTGCTCAAGCCAGTCATGCTTGCCAACCAGTTCCAGGTCTGAAACATAATTTGTGAACAAATGAACAGTTACCAAGACCCACGGACCAGTTATTGGTGATCCGATGAGCTGATTGCCAGGCTCTGCTCTATGACCCTTGTCAGCTGCTCTGTGGTGTAAACTGAGATTGGTCATAGAGCAGGAGCTCAGCAATCAGCTGACCAGACTCAGAGGTGCTCAACAGATCACCGATTGCCAGTCCCCTGGGTGCAGGTAAGTGTTATCTAAGTGGGAGAGAGGGAAATGGGTTGAGATGAGGGGTGGATTGTGAGGGGGTGGTTGCTTAGATGTAGCTGGCAGCACATGTATGGTCACAATCTCAGGGTATTTTGTGTGAAAATTACCCTGAGAATTGCAGGTGGAGAGATTCACAAGGACATAGTTTTCTTGCAAGCTCTGTCCCTGCATGCAATATTTGATACATCCTTGCAATGTAATTAAATATTGCATTGTGAATTTGTGTGAATCTATCCCATTTTATCCACATCTGAAATTCGAATAGTGATAAATATGCCCCTAGGTAATTTTGCAGATACAGCAAAAAGCTGCTCCTAGTGTATCATAGTGCTAGGCTACAACTTAACCACATAGGAATTGGTTTAATACATGTACAAAGTCTGATGAACCAGGGAAAAGGGAAACTTGACCACTGGTACATAGACTGATGTTTATTAGTATTGAAACTGTAGGTAAATCCACAAAGAGGGAAAATTTGGGCCCTTAAGGGTATGGAATAATTATATTGTGGAGGTGCATCCATGAGAGTGAGGTAAAGTAATAGAACAAGGAAAAGTATTTGCTGAATCACTCAACCAACCGTTAATGTTAATAATAAACTGGCTGTTGCTCACGGCTTTGCCCACAATTAGATTCAGCAATTTTTTTTTAATTTGAGGTGTTCTAGTTGTATTGCTTTGCATAGGGGCCCTGTCACAGGAGTGGCCCACATGACCAGCAGCGCTATACAGACTGGTGGCAGCAGCGCCTTCATCCACTCTTCACACTATTGTCACTGTGTGCCCTGTGCACAGACTCCTATGTAGCCTATCCTATTCAAGTGAACGTGGGCTCAAAGCATCTTCCCCCATTTCTTACTGGTCATGTGCATGGTGCCACATCTACTGTTTTTCTTGCATTGATGTCAATCAATGTTGCTTTTGTTATTGCTCAGCTTTAACTTGATGAATCGTGATGAAACAAAGTTTTTTCTAGTTTCCACTACAAAATAATGTAGTTTTCATGAAAATCGGCTCAGTTCTGGAAACAGACAGTGATTTTATTAGTATAGATATTAAAATGACACACCCAGACAAACAAAACAATTAACATATAATGGTATGCACACACTGGTATAAAAGGTTTCACAATGACAAAACAATGTCAAATCAAGGTCAAGTTGGTGGGTTACATGTTATCAATAATAAATAAAGGGTCAAATTAACACACAATAAATAGTCCTAGATCAAAGTCAAAGTCAAGTAAAGATCAATTGGATATATATGGTACTCTATATAATCAGAATTTACATAACACATATATATAATATAATTCTGTGATCACTAGCCTTAGGCAAGATAAGTACAATGTATAAATTAAATCGTGGGTGTAGAATCCCAGATGATATTGTACGGCAAACACTTAAGCATACAATTATATTACTGAAACATAAATAAAAATAGGTAGAATAAGATAGCATAGTGGACCTCATTCAGACCCAGTCACAAGCACTGAGCCCCTGAGCGAGAGAGAAATTACAAAAGGGGTGCCCTCACTACAAAAGGGGCGGCTGTCGATGTTGATCGACAGCAGGCCCCGTTTTGTAGGCGTGGCGGGGGGTGGTTTCACAAACAGAGGCGTTCCTTAAGGAACACCTGCCGTTTTGTGGGCGGCCGCACTGACATCAGCAGTGATGTCAGTGGGGATCTTCCTGCTCGATCAGAGCAGGAAGCTCCCTGGGACTTGCGGTTGTCGAGACCCAACCTTAGGGTCTCGTGGCAAGCCCCGATGGTCACGATGGTCTTGACCATCGTGACCATTAACCTGGTCATTTGCTAAAGCTGTTGGTGGTAACCCACAGCTTAGCTAGCGACCAGGAGGCCACACTTGAAAAGTCAAGCAGCCTCTGAATGAGGGCCAATATATCTGATAATCATATATAATTGTGTGCAAAAAGATATCTCAGTATAGTTATACTTGAAAAAGCAGATCCCTCCAGTAAATTATGGAGGTGATGGCTGCTGCATGTGACCAGGAAAAATGAATGATGAGTGAGTGGATCCCTTACCAATACCTGGTGATATGAAGAAAGTCAGTGGACATTTGCTATTGGGCCTGCCCCTTAGGTGAGGCTTATACAGTAGCAGCACAAACTAACTCACACCGGGGATGGCCACAATGAGAGCGTCTCAAAGGAGGGGACATTAAAGTGCTGAGGGAAAAAATCATGCAGGGTGCTTCCTGCTATATGTGTTTGCCCACAGTGAACAGTGGGTGATTGGACCTGAATGGTAAACCCAAACAGAAAAAGTATAATAGGAGGGCCTAATACAGCATGTGCATATCTTCTTTACCTCCGGTTATTATAATGGAATGGTGCAGGGTAATTACAAGGGCTTGAGGAAACACCATTCTGTGTTTCACTGTTCTAAGAGGCATGTATGAGATCAGTAGCTGGAGGGTATGCAGATCTTTTTAGTGCCATATTGGTGGATACTGGGTGCCTCCAGGATAGTTGTCTCTCAATTTAGAAATACATAAATATATGACCCAAAGTGGTGTTATTATCATGTAGATTATGACTACCAGAGCAGATATGCCTTGCCGTTGCTGGTGGCTAACCATATGTTTAAAAATGTATCTAACTTAGATCTGTGCTTTGCTATTATCATTTAGGATGTAAAACATTCATAGATTTAAGCAATGCTGATGATTTCTCAGATTGAGTGATTGGTAACCATTGCATGGCCATACTGTGCATGTACAGTGATTGGTTTGTGATTACACTCACACATGGGATTAATTTGAAAAGTGAGGGATAGGTAATCAGTGTTTAGGGGAGGTATCGGGGGATGGCAGGGTAAATGCAAGAATGTCGGGATGTTTTAAACTACATATCATGCGCATATAAAAATTCGCAATTGCGATCTCTTTCACAGCATAAGAGATCTCAGCATGTCAGGAGAGACGCAAAGGTTGAGATACTGTAGGTCAGACTTCATTTAGAAGTTGCATGACTGCCCAATCTGCATAAATGTTACCAATGTTTATGCTGTTGCGCGTCACCGAATATGAGAAGGAAGTAGTGGGCTTCTCTATGCTCGGGTATGCTTTGGAAGTCATTAGCATATTTTATCCGTGAGAGATCGTAGTTGGGATTGCATTAGCGTAAATCTATGAATCAGTCCAAAGTGTCTTTTGCTAGCCCATTGCAGTATGCTGGGGGATTTTTTTCATTTTGTTTCCTGTCTAGATTAATTCCTCCCTTTCATGCACCTGCGATGGGCCAATACATTGATTGAGCAACTACCATTCTGTGTATAGCTGTATAAATGTTAGAAGCCCCAGTAATCTGTGAATGCTAGCAATGCAGTTTTGTCACTTCCAGCTTTTTTATTTACTGTATGCAAATAGGGTGCACATTTTGAGTGAAAAGAAATACTTTGCAGACCTGGTGTGCCGATAGGAGCTATTTGGTGTGACTGAAGCCACAGTATAAAATGACACATTTGTACCTATAATTTTAAAATCTTGTTTAAAAAAAAGTGAAAGAGAAACAATATCCTTTCTATTTAAAATTATAACTAAGCATTTATAACAATTTGCACAACTGGACAGTTTAAAAGTTTATTTTAATGCATAGAGAATGCTTATTTTTTATTTTCTATGTAAACTTTGGATAGATAGGAAAATATTACATGTCCTAAATCTGGGTCCATACTTAAAATTCTTTCATATGATTGTGAAATACATTTTCATTCAAAACTAAAGATGGAAACTGTAATCATAATCCATTGCATCTTTATTAATACTAATTTGTGATTCAATTCTATTAAAAAGCGTATTGCAATTCATAGCTGCAAATTTAATCCTAATTTGTTCTAACATTTTAAAAAAAAACTATTTACAGTTAAAGTACAATTCATTTCTAACGGATTAAGATTACTTAATACCTCTAAGAGAAACTAATTTATGTTGACTGTCAACTTGGAGTTCAGTATTAGTGTGTGTAGGCAGTCTGTACTAAAGGTAAAATGTTGCTAAAAATCCAGAAACTACTGGGTTTTTTTCAGTTTTGGCAGGATTTTCCATATGTAAAGTACCAAGCTCCAGAATGCGATACATTCCAGAACTTGTACATGATGGACAATGCCATTTATAGATGCTGTTGCCCATTAGAAGCCTAAAGGTGCATACGCACGTAACGATTTTGTAACCAACAATTATCTGTCAGATTATCTGTCAGATTTTCCCTTAAAAAAGTGAACAATTTTTTGAAGTGTAATGAACAATTTTTACAATGATGAACAAAAAATGTTCCTTCCCTTAATGAAAATCGTTATGTTGGACAGTCTGAAATTAACTACAAACTACAAACGGGAGCGCGCTAGAACGATTTTTGTTCATTGTTATAACTCAGAAACTGAACAATTTTTTTGAATGAATGAACAATAACAACGTAGTTATAGTTAAATCGTTAAAAAAATTGTTACGTGTACGCACCTTAAGGCAGTGGTTCCCAAACTGGGTACCATGACAACCTGCGGCCAAAAATAAGTGCAGCCCTATCAACCACCCCATAACTTAACCTAAGGATGACATATAAGCACAATTTACTTCATTTAATTGTTGCTGAATTTCTCAATAAGAAACTTTTGGCCAAGGTGTCCTGTGGCAAAAATGCTGATACTCTAGGGCGCTATGATTCGAAAAAGTTTGGGAACCACTGGCCCAAGGACTTCCAGGTCATAAACCCAGCAGTCCCCTCTTCACAAAAAAAAATCCTTTTCAGAAGAGCTGTTCTTTGTGATTTTAATCACAATTCTAGGAACATACCAGCGTTAATAACACCGTTATGATCCCAATAAGTGGCAAAATGTAGCAAATTTAAAATGCAATTTGTAGTACATCCCACACTGTATCGTTAAACAATAAATTACATACATTATCCATATAATGTATCAATAAAATATTTATATCAACAGCATAATTTCAGCAATAAATATAAAATGCATTTTTGATGTTGAGATTTTAATTGTTTAATAATCTTAAAAAAATCATCTAAAATAGCATTACCATGTTTACAAACAAACCAAATATCATCTATGTTTCTATGCCAACAGTAAATATATTCACTAAATGGATTTTTGGCATAGATACATGCTAGCTTCAATAAACCCAGTAAAAGATTTGCTGCACTCTGTGCCAAAGAAGTTCCCATTGCAATTCCTGTCTGTTGAATAAAGAGTGTATCATCAAAATTTAAACTGTGTGAGACAAAACTATCCACAAAATAAAACAAATGTCACATGTTTATTCGATGAAAAAGTATAAACAAAAATAAATTGCAAGTTTATTTAATAAATGAGTTAACTTATGTAGAACATAATCAATGTTCATGATAACAATATATAGTGATTGAGGGGTCTATTCATCATCACTTAATTTTTACAAAAGCAGGTGAAAATTTAAATTTTCACCTACTTTTGTCCAAATTAAGACTCAGGGCCATTCATTAAGTTTTGAAAAAATATATTTTTTTCCAGAACTTGGAGGTGTTACTGTATGCCATCCTGAGATGGTGTACAGCCTCCGATAATCTTCAAAGCTTGCAGTTTACATGGCAGCCTCTGCAGCAGAGGGATCTTTTCAGAATCCTCCAGCTGTGCCTCCCTCCTTAACTCCAGGCTCATCAAGCAGGTCCCTCTGTGCTTGACTGCAACATCTCCTGTAAGTGTACTGGGTGAAACTTTTATTAAAGAAAGCTTCAGTGGTGGCGGTGTCAGCAGCATGGTATGGGAGTGGCTGAGACAGACACTGGCAGGGGTTACATACAGAGCAGCATTAGTGGCCAAGGGGGTTTGTCACACTGCAGTGGTGGCCACTTGGAAGGGGTATTGTAGGTGGTTACATACAGAGCAGCAGTACCGGCCATGGGGGGTTGGTTACATACAGAGTGGTAGTGGTGGCTGAGAAATATGTGGCTGAGACAGACACCAGCAGTGGAAGGATGGCCACTGGGGGGGCTTGGGCAGACATCGATGGTTTGGTGGATCTGGGAGAGGGGAGTCACAGGGCAGACTCTGCGGGCTTGGAGAGGGGAGACATGGGTCAGGGACTGGAAGTGGGGAAAGATAGGCAGGGGCTGCGGGCTGGTATAAGAGATAGGATAGATAAAGAAGAAAAGTATCACAATTCCAAAAAGCGGATTATGCAGAAAGATTTTTTGCAAGTGATATTTTAGTTAATGAGGCATGATGAATGCATCCAAATGGTTCTTTGAAGTCACAGTGAGTTGAAGACATAATTATCGCAATTGATTGTGATGTAATGTTGACTAGACCTCTGAATGTTCAAAGACTCCAAAATAAATTACTCTTTCCATATAACTTCCTATCAACATTTAGTTAGTTAAGATTTAGTTTTTGTGACGACTCAAAATATATAAATTAATAAAAGAGAGAGAATGAAAATCACAATATTTGGATACATTAGTAGTAAA
This sequence comes from Taudactylus pleione, assembly GCA_031769625.1. Classification (NCBI taxonomy): domain Eukaryota; kingdom Metazoa; phylum Chordata; class Amphibia; order Anura; family Myobatrachidae; genus Taudactylus; species Taudactylus pleione. The sequence continues at coordinate 3,322,524 of JAUIMM010000264.1, read as the reverse complement.
AGATCCTATCCCAGAAATGGAATGTAGGTTAGACACCCCTAGGGGGGAGGGTTAGGCACACCCAGGGGGAGGTCAGGGTTAGGCCCCCCTGGGAGGGTTAGGTTTAGGGTGCGGTAAGTGGGTGTTAGGGTTAGGCACCCCCGGAGGGAGGTTAGGGTTAGGCACTAGGGGGAGGCTTGGGTTAGGCTCCACTAAGGGAGTGTTTGAGTACTTACCTGCCCTGTCAGGATCTTCTCCCTTTGGGCTGCCGGTGTTGCGATATGGACTTCATACCCTTTCCCCAGAAATAGTGGGTCTTCCTGGCAGAGGCACTAATGATTGGTGAATTTGTGGGAGACCATTAAAAAAAAGGTAGATGAGTGTTAGAACATATACAAATGAAATATGTCTTAGTGATATTATTAATACAGAACATTTAATTCAAAATGTACAGTATGCCTTTGTTTAAGCCTCCAGTTGGATACTTTTGAAAGTATCTTCACGTCTTCATTTTAATTACCATGATTATTTAAAATCATTGTCCCAGATTTGCAGAAAACAGCACAAATACATTTTTTAGGTTATTTTATTGAACATATTTGAATCCTTTCAAATGTGCTATCAATAGTGGAATTAGATCAGTTAACACTGGTCTGTTTTTGATCATTTATTTTATGTACTCCTTTTAGTATTACATCCTCTGTTTTTTCCAACTTTAATACTCACTCACACTATGCGCAGTAATACTATTTTAATCATTTGTATTAACATGGACATACTACACATTCTAACAACAAAAGCTCTTCAGAAAGCTTTAGCTGTGAAAACGCTGTTCACACAGTGTTCTTAGCTGAAGCACCCCAACATACTCATATGAGGCTGGAATAGATTTTGAACGTCATACTATATTTTCCAGGTTGCAAAACAGCAGCATTTATCTTATTTCCTTCTATCTGGTCGGTGACTGGTGTTTATTTTAGTCAGCTATCAATATTGTGTTTACATGTAGGGTTACTTTTAAATTGAAGCTGCTATTTTATCCTTATGGTGTCATGCTAGATTGTGTTCTCTATAATTCTATTTTTCTATCAGTTCATCTGCCAGAAAACTTGGGAGCAGGGCTGTGCGAATGGTACTACCACACTGAGGGCTCAATTCAGACTCGCTCGCTAGATGCGTTCGCACGCAGCGAAAGTGTGCAAATTCTGAGATTGCACAGCAAGGCATTAGAAGGCCCACTAAGTCTTGGCATGCGATCTCAGTGTGTAGTTAGATGCCCACTAGCCTGTCTTAAGATGCCCACTTATGCACGTCATCTCTAGAAAGTGTATGCAACCATCGGTAACATCAAGTACCATCGGAAGCGAACACAGCACTTGTAGTTAACCATAGACCTACCGCAAGCACTGCAAATGCCTCAGTGTAAAATTCAATCAAGTGACGTGTACTATGACACTCCATGTTAATTATGCACGCCTCTGAAATGGCATTAAGATGCTCAGACACACCTGCGTTCGCACCACCTCTCCCCCATTTACATCGACCAACCTCTTTTACCACACACAGATTGCAAACATCAGCTGGCTGCATGCAAATGCATCCTATCGAGTGGGTCTGAATCGGGCCCTGATTGTAGAACCATGTGGGCAGCACCACCACTGTCCCATAGCTTCAGTGTCTGGCTATATTAGGTGCTGCAGTCACTCCCAGAGCATCTTTTTGATGCTCCAAACATGCAGACTGCAGCATATACAGCCAATCAGCATATCAAAGATGCTCCGAGCAGGGCTGTTCTTACCAACGCTGGCAGTCCAGCCCCTTTTGCATGACATCATGATGTCATGTGTTCATGGCTGACACAGAGAGCTACTCAGCCTTGTTGCGGTGCTGCTTGAGAGTAAAATAAGTCCATGCTTTTTTAAACAATGCTGAGTTTATAATAGAAGGGAAATATTCAACTTCTTACTCTAAGGGTACAACCTTAAATGACTTGGAGTATTGGAATCATAATTTTTTCATTAATAACTGTTTTTTGGGATTTGGTATCACTAACAATAGTTTTTCGTGTTTTAACTAAGTATCTGATTGTTTGAAATTTAGGATAAATGGTACTGATTCTCTGTGCTATACAAAGACACTCCAAAAACAAAGACCTGACAACCTTTAGCCTTCATTTTTTCCTTTGATTATGATTATAAAGTTGTACTACTGGGATTCATTTAGTTTAAGATTTGGCTGCTGATTTGTTGTTTTTGGTGTGCTGTCTCCCTTCCTACCTACCTTTTTTCCTTCAATACAGCAAAACTAATAATTTAATGTAACATGGGTAGGACAAAATACTTTATAGCAAACATATGCTCAAATGATTTAATCATGAGTCACATAAATGTGTGTCTAACATTACAGCATACTCAAGTTTAAAGCAAACTCATCTCATGTAATTGCCATATTGTTGCATGAATTTACAAGTTGGAATATGACATATTAAGGGCATGTGTGTAATTTTTTTCACAAACATGATGTCTCTCATATTCTCTCTGGTGCCTTTATATACAGTATTACAAATTATTTTTTACTATTATGTATTAAATTGTATTTATATAGCACCACCATACAGGACATGTATATGCCAGTTATAGCTCTGATTCAGAGTTGCATGCCATGCCGTAATTCATGTAAATGGACAATGTTTTTTATTCTGTGCAAGCATCTGAGTAGCACAATGCATGCATCGCAATTTTGTTCATACAGAGTCACAGATTAAATTTATATGCACAGCATCAGAAACGTTAAGGGTGTTCTTGGACTGTGACTGGGTAACGCTGAAAGCAGATGCATACAAAGATGCTGAACCACTGAGGAGGCCATACTCAGATGGAGAATTTGCCTGTCATGGGGCAGGTACAAGTTTTGATGGTTCGATCAATGGTGCATCTAAATACATACAAAGCAGTATTTTAGCATCTATGGATGTTGTCAATGGTCATCTCAGTCCTTGCACATTTGGAAGCACAGATGTACATCAGACTTTGTAGCAGCATTGGTATAAAGATGTAAACATGACTGTGGCAAAAGACGCAGCCATGTTTGTATCAGGCCCAGAATCAGCCTCTATATGTCTAGGAAACTACTTGTTTATCTAGTCTGTAGAGAAGAAAAATTCAATCTATAGCCACAAGTTACTATAAATGATCAATGGATGGTGATAGGGGTAAGCATAAGCATGCATAGTAGATTTTAAGAGAGCATGCATCTAGGGAAATCTAGATAGGCATACTCTGCACCATGCTTTGTCACTGGAAGGAGTCTAGTACCAGCTAGTATTTGTCTTGCACCACCCATGGGGCATATCTAGCAATTTTTTCAGGTCATCTATTTGTGGCTTCCAGAATGGAACATCTCAGTTCCCTTTTCTTCTGAGTAAACTAGATTTTTTGAGTCCTTCAATGCTGGCTCATGTGTATGGCATTATAGTTTATTTATTGTATCCTCAGTCATTAAAAAAATAACCCAAAAACCTAATTTTAAAAAATATACACATAAAAAAAAATAAGACACAAAATACCACATTTTTGCTGTTTTAACATCTGTCAGTTTCTTAATCCTGCTGTCCTAGAAAATAAGATGTCACTCACCAGAAGTTATGGACTTAAATTCATCAGTGACATAATTTGTTTGTTTTTTTATATGTTCTAGTCCTGAAAAGGCTCTTTCGTATGAACATCTTGTGGTAGATAATGCTGCAAATCATTGTATAGATCTATCACATGAAGCACTGATGTGATTATTGATTTTTGGTCAATGTAGAAACTCACTGGTAGTGGTCTTAGTGATATTGCGGTCTATTTATCAAGCAGTGAAAAGTGTGGCAAAGTGAATCAGTGGAGAAGTTACTCATAGCAACCAATCAGCTCCTATCTATTATTTTATAGACTGCACTTGATGAATGCTACTTCAAAGCTGATTGGTTGCTATGGGCAACTTCTCCACTGGTTCATTTCTCCATACTTTTTACTGCTTGATAAATAGACCCGATTGTCATGTAACACTTCATAAAGTACCCAGATTCACTTATTGGGTCAGGTGGTGGTTGGCTCCTAGGCTCTCATCATGTCCTATTCTTGCCCCAGACTGATTTGCTAGCTGGTGGCATCCATCTCTTCCTATAAGAAAGAGCTTGCAGAATTTCTCTAGTTTTGTACTTGTGGTCATGTGACTTCTGACATCACAGGTGGAGCAGCAATTTGAAACAAGCTTCTGTATTTTAAACCCTCATCTTGCTGTTTCAAGCTACTCCAATGTCTTTGTTCACATCATTTTGACACTCTGGTCAGCCAATTAGCAGCAGCACATAGGACAGTCCCACCCCTGGCTCACTGTCACTGGTGCTGCTTTCATTGAACACTGGCTGGCTGCTGGGGTGTCTGGCTGCTGCAGCTATAGGTATCTGAGCAGTCAGTCTCACAGTGTCACTGTCAGGCACTCACTGCATGTGCTCTGTACGACAGACCCAGCGGTGCCTAAGTGTCTGGAGTGACATCATTGGTGAGGAGCTAAGAGAAAGAGTGAGAGAGAGAGAGAGGACTTGAGACAGAGGACTTCATTCAGACCTGGTTGCAAGTGCTGAGCGCTCGCAACCGGGTCGATGTTTAGGCCCTGCGCACACGCAGTGGCCGCACTGTGCATGCGCATGCCCCGGAGCAAGAGAGAGATTCTCTCGCTCTGGAGCTCATTACAAAAGGGGCGGCTATCTATGTTGATTGACAGCTCTACCCATTTTGTAGCCATGGCAGGGGGTGGTTTCACAAACAGAGGCATTCCTTAATGAATGCCTGCTGTTTTGTGGGCGGCCGCACTGACATCAACAGTGATGTCAGTGGGGAGCTTCCTGCTCGATAAGAGCAGGAAGCTCCCTGGGGCTTGCGGTTGCCGAGACCCAACCTTAGGGTCTTGTTTCAAGCCCTGATGGTCGTGATGGTCTTAATCATCTCGTGACCATCAACCTGGTCAGTTGCTAAAGCTGTGGGTGGTAACCCACAGCTTAGCTAGTGACCAGGAGGCCGCACTTAAAAATACAAGCGGCCGCCCTCATTCAGATTGAGCGCTCGCTTCTTACGACCGCCTCTGAATGAGGGCCAGAGTGTATGTGTGGTAATATAGACAGAGACTTAACTGATAGTGGAGAAGAGACAGAGAGAAAAAAATTAAAGAGGAGGCTCAAGCTGAAAGAGTAAAGTCTGGAAGAATGGACAACAAGATAAATTAAATTGAGAAAGAGAAGAAAGTGAAACTGTAAGAGAGTTAGAACAAAGTCTGTCAGTGTTACTTGTTTGTTGTTGTCAAGGACATTAAGGTATTGTACCACTATCACCAACAACAGCATCAGCCAGCTACACTGCCAATGCTCTGCCAGCAGTAACACACAACACTTCTGCAATAGTTAGTCTGTCACTAGTGAGTAGTGACACAATAAAAATAAGATGGCACCACCCAAAAGTCATTTGTGGAAACACTTTGATAGAAAAGATAATGAGCCTAAAACAGTTATGTGCAGATACTGCAGCCAGCAAATAAAAAGGAAACACATCTAATTTAAAATGCCACCTTGAAAGCAAACACCCTCTTGTGCTGCAGAGTCCTGTCTCAGGTTCATCTACAGGAAAAAAGAGATTGCTGAGCAGTGCACATATGCTACAAGTATCAGAAGATTGTGCTGCTACTGCCACAGCACCTGCTATATGTGTTGATGATGACATAATAGAACAAGAACAGCCTCACTCAGATCCAGTCCCAGGGCCATCAACATCACAGGTGCGCCAGCACACACCCTACATGAGGCAGGAGATAATAGTGAGTACCTTAAAAAAATAGACTTTTTTAAAGATGGTGGAATGAATAGCACCAGACTAACCTAGGGTATTGTGTACATTATCTCTATGGACTGTCAGCCATTCAACATTGTGGAAAATGTTGGATTCAAAACTATAAGACAATATGTTACAGAAAAATATTATGACCTAAGCAAAATTATGAGGAAAAAACTAGTTACCATGGATATTTGGACAGACAACCAAACACATAGTTTCCACTTTTATGATCAAGAGGATGAACTTTCAGTTGCACACTTGGGGTCTTACCTCTAGAGGAAAGACATACTGGTGATAACCTAGCTAATAAGCTGTTAGAATTGTGCAGTGTGTGGGGCATAAGGCCAGATACAAAGGCAGTAATGGCTGTAGTAACAGATAATGGAGCAAACATAAAAAATGCAATATATAAAGCATTTGGGGCATCAAAGCACATTCCCTGCTTCACACACACTCTTAATTTAGTAGTAGAAAAATGTCTGTAATTAGAAAACTGTGCAACCATTCTTAATAAAACCAAATCAGCTGTTGCTTGGTTTAAGCACAGTGTTGTGGCCAGTGACATACTAAGAAAGTTGGATGATCGGAAGATGATCCAGTCCCTCCCCAATAGGTGGAACTCTACATACTATATGTTAAAGTGATGGATAGAGCTAAGACCTCATATTAACGAAATAATCAATAGGCATTCAATTGCCCTGCCATGTTAAATGCCTCTGAATTAGAAGTTGTCCATGAAATAATTGCAATACTAGAGCCATTTGAATTGGCAACAACAATGACATGTGGGGAACATTACTTAACCAGTATCATAGAAAAACCTCAGTGCCTATTTGAGCTGCTGGCTAAGCCTACTCTAAGTACACCTACTGCAGAATAGTAAGAGACTGGGTATTAAACCTAAAACAGTGTTCCATTTCTTTAATAAAACATCTGATTAAATATAGAGAACACAAAATTAAAGATACAGAACAGAAGAACAACTCAAAAAAACCTGATGGTTTTCAGAGAAAAAAACTATTTTTAAAGGAGGGAGGATGAACTTAACAACAAAATTGCTACCTATGAGAAGGAGTTGGTTCTTAATAAAAAAAAAAGTTAATGAGAGATGAGATAGGATGACCGACTCGGAGAAACTTCTATTATCAGAAAAGGAATTTTTGTAGGGATGGACAGGTTAAAATCAAGAAAAGTATGAACCAATTAAGAGAGTTCATGGGACATAGAGATAATACTTCTTATAAAAGGAACATTTATGATGTGAGAAATATAAAGTATGACACAAGTCAAGAAAGCAGTGATCCACCCAGATCCCTGAATACCAATCTAGTACAAAGAAGACCAAATTCCCCTAAATCTAATATGGGTGCTAGACCAAAAATCCCACATATACAGCAGTATAAGGATTTTTGACTAAAGGAAGAAGATTTGAGGGTACCAGTACACCAAAATCAATATGAGGCACTACAGGACAGAACACCAAAATGATTATGAGAACAAGGGTAAAGAGAGGGATGGGAGGAATGAGATCAAAGTAGACCAAGGTTCAGATAAATACCAGTGATATTTTCAATCTAGCTAATACAAAATTGACTGATGCCGAAACTCAATTGTTATGCCCAAAGTGAAAACCCAAATTTGTTCCTCTTATTTACAGAACTTAATAGGTTTGTCTGCTCCCTTTGTAGACAGAGGTACTTCTTTAATCAACATAAAAAAGAAAAATAAGATGGAAGAATCCAACAACCCCATAATATTAGATAGCAACAATTTAGAGAGATTATGGATGTTGGAATCATTACAAGAAGAGAGTGAAAATGCTGATAATGTGGAAAAGAGGATTTTTCATATTAATGAATCTATAGGTAAAATGAATAGAAATTTATTTAAAAAGAAGTCTAACTTTTTTCCCCTCTCATACAAGAGCCCTTCATTACAACTGTTTTATAAAAATACACAGAGAATTCCAAAACCTCTGCAACAGTAATCATGGGAGAGAGTTGGGGAGACTCAACTTGACAAGAGAGGACAGCAGGGCCTTAAAATATCTACAGGATGATGACTCCATCATTATAAACCCGCAAATAAGGGTGGTGGGGTCATCATCCTGGTTAAAAGTGACTATATTGAGTAGGCATTGAGACAGTTACAAGACCCACAGTTTTATTGTATTCTACCAAAAAATCACACTATACATTTCCAAAAACAATTGAAAGTTTTGTAAGAGTCATTCTCCATGGATGGGGTGATAATGAAGATGAATTGTACTTCTTATTTTTACACCTGTTTTTAATTATTTACCTAAAATACACAAGTCACTCATCACTCCACCTGGTAGACCTATTATTTTGGGGATTGGTTCACTCACTTCGAATTTATCTTTTTATGTTGATCACTTTTTGAAAGGCTGCGTTGTCCATCAGAGATCACTTATATGTGATATCACGCATTTACAACAAAAACTAAAAGTGATTACCTGGTGTCCAGGGTATGATTTTTTTTACTCTGGACATCCGGGCTCTCTATACAAATATTTCACGTATTATGGGACTATCAGTCATCAAAAAGGTGCTATTGGATGTGGGGCTCTCTGACAGACAGCGTAGCTTTCTATTGAATGCTATTAATTACATTTTGACGCAGAATTATTTTTAGTTTGATTCCTCATAATATTTCCAATTACATGGAATGGCCATGGGTACCAGGTTCACCCCAAGATATGCTAATCTATACATGAGTTCTTTTGCAGAGAGACGTGTGTAGTGTGGGCAAGATGGGGCAAGCCTGGTAAACTATGGCCATTATATTGATGATTTAAACTTTATTTGGGATGGGAATCACTCTTCAGCTTTAGATATCACTGATTATTTAAATCAAAACAATATGAATTTACATTTTTACCTCACAATATAGTCATGTGTCTATTGATTTTTTGGATGTCATCCTCTCCGTGGAGGGTGATAAAATTATATTGACTTTTTACACTAAGTCAGTAGACTGCACCTCTTACTTACACTATAACAGTGGACATCATCATCCCTGGATTGGGAATATACTAAAGAGACAAATGGAAAAATTAGTTGCAACTGTACAAGAGATCAAGATATTGAAACACATGGATTAAAATTAAGAGCTAATATTCTAGAAAGGGGTTACCCTAAACAAGTAATACATGTGGCACAGACCGATGCTATGAAGGTCCATAGATCTAAAATTAATGAATCTAATGCCAACAGTGTAGACATAATGAATGGAGAATACACTAATGATACTAACATTTGTGGAGGTGGAATCAGTAACCAAATCAGAAAGGATGAAGGCGGTGGTATATCCACACCTATGTTTGACTTTCAATTTAAACATAGTTCAAGATGTATTAAATCTATAATAAATAGGAACTATAAAATTTGACAACACAATCAAATCCTGTCACAGGCAATAAAAGATAAACCACACATAGCTTTTAAGAAGAACAAGAACCTTAGGAGCTTTTTAGCACCCAGCACTCTTAAGAACAAACAAAATAAGGATGAAATAGAAACATGGCTCCCAAAAACAACATGGAGTAACTTTCGTTGCAACCATTCTAGATGTTTAACTTGCAAGCATATGATCAATAAGGAAAATAAGGTATATGCTACGAATGGAGATATTTTTAACATCAAACAATTTATAAATTGTCAAACAAGCTATGTTATATATGTTTTGCACTGCAGTTGCCCCAAACTATACATGGGTCACACTATTAGAACCTAAAAAAAAGGTTCAGAGAACATCGGACCAATATTATGAAAGGCCTGGAAACACATAGTGTTTCCAGGCACTTTAAAGAAAAGCATGACTGCAACCTACATGGTCTATCGGCTCTAGGTGTAGAAGTTATTGAAAAAACTTTGAGAGGGGGTGACAGGTTTCAGAGGTTATATAGAGCTGAGTCAGAATGGATATTCAGACTTCAGACTCTGCAACTAGATGGTTTATATGAAGCTTTAGATTTCAGAGATGACTAGATGCAGGCATGCGGTGCATCTCCCATCCATACATACTGTGTGGTTGATGGAGGGGATACACACCCCATGCTTGCATTTTTGTCCACAGGACTATTATAGACTAGATATTTATACATGTGTCGTATAGGTATGTGAATCATTTGGTCCTGTACCTCCCTTGTATTATTCTTTGTGTGTTATGTGCCTTCTTTATTCACCTTTCAGTTGGGACTGTGATGTCTCCCCAAAGACCTTCTTCCTTATTTGAAAATATATATATATATATTTTTATTTTTAAAAGAAACTAAGAATTGGAAATAACAAAGTTGTACTATCCATTTATTCCTACCGTGTGTATCTATGATATGAAAATATTCTCCTTTTAATAATAGTATTACAATGACGACTATCTTCACAACTTTTGGTTTAACAACATTATTTAATGCTGTAAAGGTAATAAAATAAATAAAAGCAAAAGAAAATAATTTGATTAATATGTATAACCTGTGTATAACTTGGTATGTGTATTACAGCTATGATTTTAGTTTTCTTGCAGACATGTGTGGGTGTACATGTGTGCGCGTGAATATGTGTACACACACATACATATATATATATATATATATATATATATATATATATATATGTATGTGTTTGCACCATGGGCATGCAGATATGTTTGTATATATGTGCTATATGTTTACATAACATGGGGAGCATAGCTCTGTATGTGTGTGTGTGAAGTCCCTTTACATGTAGGTGCATGTGTATATACTCTATATGCACATATGTTATATGCATTCTTGATTACTAAGGCGTGTTCCTCTATATAAACTAGGATTCTTTAACCTATTAAGGTCTTCTGGAAATTAGGTTCTTTTAAGCCAGTCTAAATTCTGTTTAATATTTTAAGAATATTTGTGTATTTCTTCACTATATATATATATATATATATATATATATATATATATGATACTTTTTATGTATTATACTTTATATTCTGTATATAATATTAGAGAAGGACTAAATAAATAAATAGATAATTAAATACTATACATATAAAAACAGTTTATACATACTACATCTATTTGGATAGTATAACTTTTCATTATGTATGAGTACAATATTATATTATTCTTGTTGTGTTTCTGTTAGGGTATTTTTTCCATATATTATAAGTAAAGATTTTATACATATTACGAAATGCCTATATTGAAGTTATATATATTTTTTATGTATCTATATGCTCAGGATTATATTAATAATGTGTGAGATGACTGAGAAAAAGCAGATCATGAAGGAAAGGTTGATATGGACATATGGACACATGTAAGCTTTAAGTAGTTATCAACCACCAATAAGATCAGAGACCAAGGTATTTATCTTGACCATGTATGAGGTGGAGCAATTAACTTGAAAAAGGTCACAGGAGTGACCGAAACATGTTGTTGCTCCAGGATACAAGCACTCCTACTAACTCTCTTCTGTCTGACGTGGTATAGACAATCCGGCCCCGGCAAGTGAGGCAGGCACTGCCTGCCATGGTGAGTCTAGACCCAGCAGTGACAGTACATGGCACACATCCCCACTATATGCTACGTGGATGTACCCAGAGCCAGAGTGACAGGCGCTTACAGCGATCCAGCGCCTCTGTGATTTGTCATGACTCGGCAGCAGAGTTTCACTGGCACAATACCCGCTTACCAAAAGACGTCCAAAACCACTTACACATCAATGAGCATAGAGGCAGGTAACAGGACCTGTGGGGAGGACGCTCCCATCCGCCGACAGAGACCTTTGACAATTAACCTAGGGTCCCATGGCGCTCCTGCTCTGGACACTCAGCCCATACCGGAGGTAACAAAAATGGCTAAATTAGCTTACATTGAAGCATTCCTATTAATATTATTAGTGTATATCACTTTCTTCAGCACTTAAAACTACTTGAACATCTTGTAGTGATAAATTGTATAGGAGTGTTTTTCATAAGCTGATAACATCTATATTGCCGTGTAGCTATTTGAATTTTTTAATGTTAAAATATGTTGCTTTTTGATTGAGATATCTATGTATGTATCCAATTGGTGTCTTAAACATTTATCTTCATTTATTGTATATTTATGACTTTCTTTGTTTATTTATTTTCTGTTCCGCTATGATTAATAAATCTTTTTAATTGATCTAAGTACTCCAGTGCAGATTTCGTACATTTTTGCTTTTTAACCAGTATCATGGCAATACCCATCTCTTCGGTAATCCTGACTAAACTGGACAAAATTAAGCCAAGCAAAGATACGTCAGAGGCCATTTAAAATCAAGCAATTGATGGCATGAAGAAACGATTTGGCAAAATTTAACATGTATTTTTACTAGGAATTGCCACAGTGTTAGACCCATGCTTCAAAAAAAAATATTTTAGGGACGCTACTGCTATGGCAAACTGGTTACTTATTTAAACAAAACACTCCAACAGAATGTACGTTAAGGTGCCAGCTCATCTAACAGTGATGGTAAGATGGCTCCTTTTATCAACAACTATAAAATATATATTACATTTATTATAAACAAAGTTCTTTATTTCAGATGTAGGTGACCACGCATCAAGTAGCTACTTTAGCAACCATGACAAAGTAATTAAAAAATCCCGGCAACATCATGAGGAGTTAATATCTCAGAGTTCACAAATGCCGCAGGAGCTTTCTATGTACTTTGGTAAGCTGTATTCTTTAACATTTAATGTATTTTATTTCAGAGTTATGTAAAATGTTATCTATCAGTTTAGTAAAGCCATGATTTACTAGTCAGTTAACATTTTTATAAATGTGATCTCATCTAATACATACTATATTAACAAGGTCATGAACTCCCTTCATATGAATTTATTATTATGCTTTAGTTATATGGCACTGCAAGGGTTTCATAGCACCTTACAAAGGGCCTGGTTCAGAGATGGACACAGACCTGATGTTTGCATATTTGATTTTCTACGGCACAGCCATTAGAATCACACTGCGCACGTGCAGAGATTGATTAGTGACAGCGGATGCAGAGAGGATTTACTGTATTCGCAAAGTGAGTGACAGGTGGTGACATTTGAGGGAGGTAACGGAGACTAGCTTGTAAAAGGCAGGCAGGTCACAAACATTTACTTGATGTGTCCCAGCCAGTGACTGCAAATTTAGTTGCACTGGCCTCAGCGTCTTAGGGTCAGATTCAGCACGGAACACAGTTCTTAATACGCATGCAATCGGCCAATTGTTGCATACTGCGCATGCATATGCATCGCAGTGTGCGTGCCCCAACTATCCTTTGCGATCGGGATTACGATCGCAGAGACTAGGCAGACCCATCGCAGAGTGATTGACAGGAAGTGCCTTTTGTGGGAAGTGACGTGGGGTGGTCGACCGAACGCATGGGTGAATGCATGGGCGTGCATAAATTAGCCACTGCGATGCCATACTGAGCCAGATGCCTCATAGCGTGCATGGAAGTTAGCAATTTCTGAGTAAGGTTAGGGATTGTGTAAGTGTGCGTGAGGCTGCAATGGTACTCGATTGTACCCATGTATTCGCAGTCTTGCTAAACATTACAGATGTGTGTAAGGTAAGATGGCAGCATAGCGTTCGCAATGAATTAGCATACTATTGCAGTTGAACTGCGTGCATAATCGCTATTGTGTTCGCAGTTGCATTCAGTAGTGAACCAGGCCCTCAGTTCTTATGTTATTCTGAACAACCACAAGGTTGCTCAAATGTTTGATGTTGACAATGTTGCATCTTTTATACGTTAGCAACAGATATGAGAATGCAACTGTGTACACCTCTGAATTAGGCCCAAACTACTTAAACAGATATTGTATGAACGAAACAAGAAAAATTGGGATGTTACAAAACAAGTTTGGATATTGTACTGTAAAATATTAAATTCTGTGTTCCTGAAAATCCTGAAAGTTAATAATCTTGTTAACACAAAAGATAATAGGCCTAAGACAGTATATGAATTGTTTGTTCTCTGATCCTCACCTGACACTTAAAAAATAGTAGCAGTGTTTCAATTTGGGAAGATTTTAATACTAAATGATAAAAAAAATTTAAAATCTATCAGTGTAGTTTCATTGTTTAGGTTTTTCAATATTACAACACTGGTGATTAATTTCTTTAATTTAACTTTTAAGTGCCAACTCAGTCATGTTTTTTATTAAACTCCCTAATGTTTGATATCCGTATTATACCTTAAAGACTTATCATGACAAAAACTAACTTATCTAAAAATAAACACACATACAACAGTAGTTGAAATCAAAATAAAGGCCAAATTTTATTTTGACATAAGATTGTTAATTATTCAATTATTCATTATTGAATTATTAATTAGTGAATTAGGTATTGCCAATTGAAATTAATTGTTATGAACTTAAAGTTAGCATGGTGGTGGACAATAAAGAACGGACACTCCAACAAACACTTGCAGACCAAATACATCACTCATTGGTGTTCAACTCTCCGAAAAAGACGGGCTGTGTCATTTCCCTGTAGGGCCAATTTATCGTATATTTGAATAAGGAGAGTACACCCATCTAACTTATATAAAAAAGCACACTACCATTCTTTCCGCCACAACATGCATAACCTACACAAAAACACAAAACAAAGGAGGGATGTTCAGAATCAAAGAGACTGATTTCCTGGTGACCAGCCCTAATATTAGCATAAATACATGCCCCCAAGAACCCTATAGGCTAGCTCTAAATACCTGATACTACTAACAATAATTCTTAAAGGTACCCTGCTACTACATCCATGGATTTTAACCTGGCTCAGTCAGATTGCCACTGCCTTACGCTGTTCATCTTGTTACAGGTGCCCCGTCAGAAAAAATCAAGGTGAACTCAATAATATTTTGGAGTCTGATGGAACTGAACAGGGTCACAACTGGGCAAAACAGAGAGTGAGAGACAGCCTCCAATGAACACATAAAGATGCCCTGATGCAGACTAAGGAGTCAGGGGAGGCATGGTTATCAGGAATTAAATAAAAACAAACAACCATCAGAATACCATCAAATGATTTCCATTTGATGGTGGCAAACATAAGACTGCCACCATCAAATGGTAAAAAGACTGTCATCGGAACAAAACATTAAAAATTATGGTGAGTAACCATCAGATTCTGATGTCCATCCCTACACTGAACCTGCATGCAGACTCCAGCCACCACTCCTCCTCTATGAAGTGCTCCCTCCCCAGTGTGATGTTCCCACTCAGCCACATGCCTCTGGTGAACAGGTGACACCTCCCATGAAAGTCAACACTGTTCTCAGACAGAGGAACCATGGTGAACAAGCCCAACAGAAAAACCAGGAAATAAAAGGGTACATAGTGCAAAAAGGACATTGCTCATCGCCATGTTAAGTAGCCGGGGAGGGGTGTGCATGGAGGCTGTGGAAATATGCACAGGTGCCCCAGGGACATGCTGCTGATAATGCTAATGGTAGCTGCAATATAAATCTCTCATCCACGATCCTCCTGCCCTTCCCAGCACATCCCAGTGGCTGGGCCCCAGCCAACTGCAGGGCAGCAGCAATGGGGGCTGTGGTGACTCTGGTGAGATATAGGGGGCAGGAGTGAGAAACAGGGGGTTGTGGTCAGATGCAGAGGCCTGTGGTATTCAGGGGGCTGTGGTAAGAACCAGTAGCAGGAGTGAGAAGCAGGGGCCTGTGGTGAGATGCAAAGGGCTGTTGTGAAATATAGGATGCTGTGGTGAAGTGTAAGGGGCAATAGTGAGAAGCAGGAGGCTGTTGTGAGATGAACGGGGTAGGTGTAAAATTCAGGAGGTTGTTGTGAGATGCAAGGGACTGTGGTGACATGGCATATGTTGTTATGAGATGCAGGTGGCTGGGGCAGGATGAAATTGCTTCCATGCGAATCTGGCTGTGGTTGCTAGTACCAAATAAGTTATATAACATGTATCAAATTAGGCTGTAATTTCATGGATTACTCTCTAAGGATAGATTTTTTTTTTAGCATCATATCATTGTATTATGTCATATGGCCCTAAAATATGCAGTTTAAAATAAATGCTTGTTAACAATTTTTTTTTTTATCTATGTGGAAATGTGATATCCATACCTAAAGCTCTGTTCTATATGAAGATGTTAGAAGATTCATTTTATAATGATTTTGTGTAATAAAAATAAATGTATCTTTGAATATATACCTGTATAAAATTAATCATTTCATTTTCAGTTAGTGTTTGGGGAATTCTAGTACAGAAATGCCTACATAATAAATGGCTAGTGGCTAACAGACTGCATCTGTTCTCCTTCACAAGAGAAGTAGTGTAATTTAAATAGAAATGGCATTATTTCTATGATAATAGTAGCACTGATTCTTACAAGTGTGACCCAAATCTGGCCAAATCTGGCCAAAATAGTGGCCAAATCTGGCCAAAATAGCGAGATGATATTTAACAACTGAGGCCACTTTGGTTCCTTCAGAATGCCTTTTCTCTAAGGCTGGGGAAATTAAAAGTAAAACCAGGAATAGGTTAAAGGGGAAGCTACTTTCAAAATGATTATTCCAGCACAATGCAGATGAGAAAATGTGAGGGCCAATTTAAAAGAATATTGGACTGGACTGGAGTCTCCAATCCCTCCCCCATATTTCCAGATACATTTTCCAATATTCTCATCCAACTTTTGAATGTTTTGTCCGTCTATATTGTGGGGCCCTTAATTAATCTACCGTAATAGTATACTCCTAAATTGCAAATAAAATTGGCCAGTTAAACTATGAATGTACAGTATGTTATAGTGAATGTACAGTTTTTGTTTTTTATACGTATATTTAACTTAAGTTATTTATTAGCCCAGTGGTTCCCAAACTGTGCGCTGTGGCACCCTGGGGTGCCTCAGGACAATTGCATGGGTGCCTCAGGTTGGTGGTCCAGCACCAAATCAAATTATTTATGGTCAGTGTAAATGTAAATATATGGACAAAAAGAAACCTGTCCACCACCACATAATTGAACCTAAGGAGGACAGATAAGCACAATTTACTTTACTTTACTACTTTACTACATTTTCTGAATTTCTCAATAATAAACTTTTGGCTTAGGGGTGCCGTAAAAACAATGCTAATACTCTAGGGCACCGTGATTCAAAAACGTTTGGGAACCACTGTATTAGCCTGTAGCTATTGTTACAAAAAATATTTAAATAGCACTGTGTGAGCAGCTGTGAGCAGTTTTATTAAAGTTTTATTAGTTAATGGATCACATTTTGTTTCTTCAATTACAATTTTGATTTATCACAAAACATGTTTTCTTAAAATGTAAACATCCTTGTAATTTTTGCACCATTTGTATGTACAATATATACTGTTTGCCTCCATGAGGATAGACATTGTATAAGAAACGTTTATTAGTCTATTATATGTTTAAGTACAGACTTTGCCTTAAAAATAGAAACATCAGTTAACATTGTTTCCTTGTTTATATCCATGTTTATATCTACTGTAAATAATGTTTTGTCTGCAATGTTAAAAACATTGGTACAGTACTTCCAATGTTTTATTTGCCTTTTGTGTTGGATGGGTTATATGTAAAGTACCAGGAGAGATTTATATAGAAGAAATAAGCAGTGAATCTCAATATGTCACAGAAATTTGAGACTGTTTGTGTGATACAGTGTTTGTCAAATTTCATGTGGAGATGTGTTAGAAGAGATTCCTAAGCAAGTGTGCACTGTCCATTAAAGACTAAGGGCTCTATTTATTAACATTATTTTTACTAAAATTAAGTGAAAAAGGGTGTTTTCACACCCTTTTCACATTATTTTAGTATCACCTAACGTTACTTCAGGGCAATTGGAGTAGAATTCTTAATATTCTATTCCAAGCCCTAATTATCACTTATTTTTAGTAAGCAGATCACATTTCCCATAATTGTAATGGGAAATATGATCTGGCCAAAGTTACTAAAAATAAATTGTGAAAAAATATCGGGGAAAGCCCTATGATAATAACATCACCTGGAGATGGTATTATATATGGCAGGGGTTCCCAACAACGGTCCTCAAGGCACACTAACAGTCCAGGTTTTGAGGCTAGCCATACTGGAGCACAGGTGACTTAATTAGTACCTCAGTTATTTTGATTAACCATCTGTGCTCAAGTCTGGATATCACCAAAACCAGGACTGTTAGTGTGCCTTGAGGACCGAGGTTGGGAATCACTGATCTACAGTATTCCCTGGTTACCAGACTCCTCCTCTGCTATAACGGGCAGAGCAGAGCCCAGAGCCAGCCCCAGTGATCAGCTGTGTGGTCTAAACAGACCACACGCTAATACACTATAAAAAAAAAATTGTAAGAAAAAAACTTACCTGAGTTCAGGGACTAGAGATCGGGGCTCCTATGATGTCTCCCCTCTGGTCAGCTGGTTTCCCAGGCTTCACTGGTTCCTGGTCGTCACCTGACTGTGTCCCAGTGCAGGATGGGATGTCAGCTGACCGGAGCCACGGAGGACATCACCGGAACACTGATCGCAGGTAAGTGTAATTTCAGGAGGGGGGCAGCGTGGGGAGGGGTCAGGGTGTCCACGATTGCTGGGGGTGGGGCTTGGCATCTGGGGCAGAGCTTAGCGACGGTCGACGCATGCGTTGGTACTTGTCACAGTAATTTTTGCGAAAATACAGTGATAAGTGTGTGGAGGGGATTCGCAGGGACAGAGCTTTATCGCAAGCTCTGTCCCTGCAAGGGATTTTTGGT
This sequence comes from Taudactylus pleione, assembly GCA_031769625.1. Taxonomy (NCBI): domain Eukaryota; kingdom Metazoa; phylum Chordata; class Amphibia; order Anura; family Myobatrachidae; genus Taudactylus; species Taudactylus pleione. Next base: position 3,303,923 of record JAUIMM010000264.1, on the reverse strand, counting down.
AAATCCTTGTGATATTGCCTGAATTTGCAATGCAAATTCAGTAGGTAATATCACACACACTACAATCTGCATTAAAAATGCGGATTGTAGTAAATAGAGCCCTAAGGGGTTTATATATCAAGCAGTGAAAAGAGTGAAGAAGCTGCCTATAGTAACCAATCAGCTTTGAAGTAGCATTTATCAAGTACAGTCTATAAAATAATAGGTAGGAGATAATTGGTTGCCATGGGCAACTTCTCCTTTGGTCCACATCTCCACACTTGTCACTGCTTAATACATAAACCCAAAGTTGTATCAAACCCTAAGGTAATTGTTGTGGTTTTTTTCCTAAAAATTCTGCAGTGTTATATATAGTTATACAACGATATACATATATGAATTTTATGACACTGAAACACAGGTAAAAATTATGTATATGTATATTTAGTTATCTTATTAAATTACTTACTGTAATTATAACTATCATCAATTATAACTCTACATCTATGGCATGATCTTCACATTTCCAGGTTCCATAGCCTTCAGTAGAAATCATAATATTGCTAAATACTATTCTGAGATTCAATTGTCTTACTTAAGTATGAGTTGATTAAGTTTACCTTTACTGCATGTTATTTGTGTTAATAGGTAATTATTAAATGTAATTAGTAGGATTTGATTAAGTAAATAAAAATATACATTTAACATATCTCTCTCTATATATAAATATATATTCATATATATAGAGAATAAAGTCCCCGATTTAGTGGTCTGCCTGTTCGTTCAGGCTAATCTCTTGAACCTCTGGATGGATTTTCTATACAGCATTAGACAGAGTAGGTTTAGTTGTATGAACCATTTATCTGTGACAAAAGGGAGCCGAGCAGTGACAATGTTACAGAAGCAAGTCACAGAAAAAACTGTTGTGCTGTGTGAGTGACTGACTGCTGCAACTGATCTGAGGGCTGCGCTCTGATTTGCCCTATGAGACAGTGAGAGCCATACAAAGCTAGCAATGTTCCCTGTTGCTTAGCAGCATCCAAGAGACAGGAAGGAATCAGGGACTGAACAGGGTCACAACTGGGCAAAACAGAGAGTGAGAGACAGCCTCCAATGAACACATAAAGATGCCCTGATGCAGACAAAGTAGCGATAAAGGAGTCAGGGGAGGCATGGCTATCAGGAATTAAATAAAAACAAATAACCATCAGAATACCATCAAATTATTTCCATTTGATGGTGGCAAACATAAGACCGCCACCATCAAATGGTAAAAAGACTGTCATTGGAACAAATCATTAAAAATTATGGTGAGTAACCATCAGATTCTGATGTCCATCCCTACACTGAACCTGCATGCAGACTCCAGCCACCACTCCTCCTCTATGAAGTGCTCCCTCCCCAGTGTGATGTTCCCACTCAGCCACATGCCTCTGGTGAACAGGTGACACCTCCCATGAAAGTCAACACTGTTCTCAGACAGAGGAACCATGGTGAACAAGCCCAACAGAAAAACCAGGAAATAAAAGGGTACATAGTGCAAAAAGGACATTGCTCATCGCCATGTTAAGTAGCCGGGGAGGGGTGTGCATGGAGGCTGTGGAAATATGCACAGGTGCCCCAGGGACATGCTGCTGATAATGCTAATGGTAGCTGCAATATAAATCTCTCATCCATGATCCTCCTGCCCTTCCCAGCACATCCCAGTGGCAGGGCCCCAGCCAACTGCAGGGCAGCAGCAATGGGGGCTGTGGTGACTCTGGTGAGATATAGAGGGCAGGAGTTAGAAACAGGGGGTTGTGGTCAGATGCAGAGGCCTGTGGTATTCAGGGGGCTGTGGTAAGAACCAGTAGCAGGAGTGAGAAGCAGGGGCCTGTGGTGAGATGCAAAGAGCTGTTGTGAAATATAGGATGCTGTGGTGAAGTGTAAGGGGCAATAGTGAGAAGCAGGAGGCTGTTGTGAGATGAACGGGGTAGGTGTAAAATTCAGGAGGTTGTTGTGAGATGCAAGGGACTGTGGTGACATGGCATATGTTGTTATGAGATGCAGGTGGCTGGGGCAGGATGAAATTGCTTCCATGCGAATCTGGGCTGTGGTTGCTAGTACCAAATAAGTTATATAACATGTATCAAATTAGGCTGCAATTTCATGGATTACTCTCTAAGGATAGATTTTTTTTTTAGCATCATATCATTGTATTATGTCATATGGCCCTAAAATATGCAGTTTAAAATAAATGCTTGTTAACAATTTTTTTTTTTTTATCTATGTGGAAATGTGCTATCCATACCTAAGCTCTGTTCTATATGAAGATGTTAGAAGATTCATTTTATAATGATTTTGTGTAATAAAAATATATGTATCTTTGTATATATACCTGTATAAAATTAATCATTTCATTTTCAGTTAGTGTTTGGGGAATTCTAGTACAGAAATGCCTACATAATAAATGGCTAGTGGCTAACAGACTGCATCTGTTCTCCTTCACAAGAGAAGTAGTGTAATTTAAATAGAAATGGCATTATTTCTATGATAATAATGCCACTGATTCTTACAAGTGTGACCAGTGAGAAACAGAACATTATGACACTGAAGATCAATGATACAAGTGGTGAGAAATGTGCAGTAGGCATTCTTCTGTAAGTTTGAATTAATACAATAGACACCAATTAGATTACTTGTATGGATGGAGACTGTAATATATATATATATATATATATATATATATATATATATATATATATGGCTATTTTTCTGGAAAGCTACTTTCTACTTGGGTGTGGAGCTATAGAAATACAATTATATATGTATTATATATACAGTACTTATATATACATATAGTATTTAGCAGAAGGCACTCACAAGGTACTTAAACAAAAATCTTATCTTATGGAAAATACATTTTGGCCCAGGACATTAAATCATAGTTAATGAGAGGTTCTAAAAAATAGCACTGTATCTATACAAATCCTTTAAGAAAATAAAGAAAAGATTTCAGATTAAATCATTCTGCTGGAGAAATAAATCTTTGCATTGTGACATATGGTTTGTTAATGATTCCCTAACAGAGATAATCAGTCTTCCAGGTGGATTGACATATAGATTTATGGATGGTTTTAAATTCTAGACAATGCCATCATATTCTATATAGATATAGTGGAAGATGAAGAAAAGCTGCTCGTGGTGGTGGTTAGAGGATCAGGGATGATTTATACATTGCAATAAACAGATATAAGGAGCCCTGAATATTCTCAGTTAGAACGCAGTAGCAGAAAGATTTACAACCTTGCCTGTATTATGAAGGACTGAATAAAAACATAAGTACTGTACCTGATTCTATTACTCTTGTATTGATAGGGAACCAACATTGCTAAGCCCATTTCTTCTGCAACAACGACTTGGTGCTCTTTATTATTTTGCAGTATTTGATGCCATGATCATGTCTTAACCAATAAATGTATGTCTCTATAAATAACTTTTTTATGTTCCTCTACTTTACAAATACATTGCAGAACCATAGAATCTGTGAAATTAAAAGAACCCATGTGTTTTACTTTAGATAGACACATTTTGAGAATAGTTGTAAAACTACTTTGCTGAATTCATTATAAACATACATCACATTTATTGCATGTATTTGACGTACTTTATATGAAACATATTCATTAAACATCAATTGGGCTTGACATAAGTGTAAAACGTTTTTCAAAACTTTCATGTTTGCCCAATGCCCATAACTAGAGGTGTGTGACCATTGCTACCACACAGAGTTCAGGGCTCTGTGGGCAGCACTATTGCTGTGCCATGGCCCTTGCTTCTGGCTAGCAGGGTGCCTGGAATGGCACCCTGCATCTAGTAACACTGCAGCAGTGCCACCTGTAGAGTCCTATGGATGCTATAGGCACGCTGCCTTATATACAGCTGCATGGAGCATCTTCTGGACACTCAATGCACTAGTGTGCTTTTGGGTGCTGGCTGGCTCCACCTCCTATGTGTGACATCAAGACGTCATGCGCAAAAAGGGCGGGGCTAGCACAGGGTGCATTAAAGCCCTGTAACAGCACTGCTTTGCCCTACATCTACCACATTCAATGAATGAGTTGGACTTCAGGTTTTCATTTCAGTTTTAGGATTTAGGTCAAACCACGATAAAACATTTCTAATGATAATGTACAATGTTTGTTATGTTGGATATTGTCATTGTGATCACATAAAATCACTTTAAGATGACAAAGTTAAATTCCTCAAATTTCAATTCCTTTAGGAAGATGACATATACTTCCTCAGATGTTGTTTATTAGAGTTTTAGAAAATGGCATTTAGTCTTAGCTGCGTAGACACTATAGTTGACAATCTAGGCATTTCTGATTATTTTGTACATTTCTATTTTTCACACTACCTTGCTTGACAACTTGTAACCTTCAGGCTGAAATCTTTTTCATATGAATCACATACTGTACTTTATTAGAAACTTACTACTTTCATGACTGTGGAAGGTGTAATAGTGAATGTTCTAGGACATAGTAAACTCAATTTCTAAAACAATCATAGCTTAAACCACCTACTGTATCTTTGTTATCTCTACTCAGGTTTACTTTCCCTAGATGGTATACCTGTACAGTACTGCAACTGCAACACAAGTGTAAATGACAGCAAAACATCAATGTGCACAAATTTCTGTAGTGCAAGCAAAAGGGTATAGAATAAGGCTGATAAACAATGATGAACAGACAATTGGCTAAAAAGAAAAAAAATGTTGATATGTTTGGGCTACATGTATTCTGCATTACATTGCTATTTTTTCCTACATGTATGTAAGACACCCATTCAGAGTCACATAGGGCTTGGAAATGACCTGGTGCATTGCTCTTTCCTTTTATATTCAATATATTCAGTAGTGATATTACTTGTGGTCTACAAGAAAAGGTACAATGTGTATTTTTGCAGAACATACACTTTTATCTATTTGATGATAGTGAGGGGGTGAAATACATTCATGCAGGTTTAGAGAAAATAAAAAATGGACTAAAATATAAGAAATAAAAAATGAATAATAACTTACTGTATGTGAGATGAAAAAACCCAAAAGCAGAACACCAAGTGAATAGTGATAAAATGTCAGTTACAACAGAGTAAAGAGTTCTTGCAGTTACAGTTTGAAATAACTAAAGAAAGCAAGAAGTGCAGTGAAGCAATTGTAAAAACTAATAGAATACTTTATTATATAGGAATATGTGTTAGTAGCAGGAAGAGGGAGGTTATATAGCCACTTCATAAGTCACTGGCAAGACATTACCTTGAGTAGTGTATACAGTTCTGGAGCTAATACTTCAAAAAGACATCATAGAGGGAGAACTGATTTTACAAACTTATCAGGAAATGCTATCACAGCTGAACATGTACTGCTTACACCAAAAAAGGGACAGATGTGAAATGATAGATTAAATATATTATTACAGTTCAGAAAGGCGATATATTTTAAAAAATAGGATATTTTCTAGAACAAGGCGACACACTTTCAAAAAATGGTGAGTCATGGATGAGTCATGGAAAAGAGTCATGACCAGTGGCAGATTTTACCTAGGGGCTGCGGGACTGCGGCCTCCCCAGTAAAATCCACCACTCACAGGGATGCCTAGCAGTGGTAGTGACTTCTCAATGGAAGCACTCCTTGCTGATCATAGCCAAAAAGGCAATCCCAGGGGGAGGTGTTTTCTCCCCCTGGCACTGCCAGTCCAGACTGCAATAGCAGAAAGAGTGCTTCTCATGGGAAGCCACTCCCCTGCTATTATGGCAGCCCTATCTGACTTCTAGGGGCTGCAACTCATGCAGCCCCTATAAGCCAGCCTGTCTGCTGGCAGCATCAAGCTCAAGCCACACCCCTCATTTAGGCTGCGCACCTCACAACCACCATACTTAAGCCCCACCTCCCTGGTGACATCAGCTGTCAATCACCAGGATGGAGGGGCTGCACATACTGCAGCCCCAGCCAGAGAGGAAAGGAGCCGCCGGTGATCATGACACTTGTACTGTGGACTCATATAATTAATGGATTCAAGAATACAGATGTGTCCTTGCTCATCTTACATCTATACACTGTTTAGTGTGAAAAACTAGTCGTATTACATTTTTTATTCCCGTTTCCACTGTATAGTACAATACAGCACTGTATACTGTATAGCATCTTATATTATGGTGTATATATTTTTTACATCTGAAAGTCTCAGCACAACAACACATCATTTTATTACACATTTCCCATGCAGTAGTGATGTGTGGTACTTACACAGTGAGGACACTCTGTACTATTGAACGCTGACGTTAGAGGGGTTGAGGGGCATTCTATGAAATTACCACTCAATACAAGTCTCAGCACAGAAAAAGGTCTGTTTAGATAAAACATTGCTTTTGCGATTTTTGCTTAACTGCAGTTATCCAATTACTGAAAGTCACACACACAGAGTAATTGATGCAGAAAAGTAAATACAGGGTTGGGAAACACACCAAATAAAACAAAAATATTCACTACAATCAGTGACATTCAATAAAAATCTGGGTCCGACCTTGGTTTTCGGACATGGGACCTGATTCAGACACGCTCACTAGGATGCGTTTGCACGCAGCCAGCCAATTGTTTGCATTCTGTGAATGCATATGCATCGCAGTGCATGAACCACTGCGAAAGATCAGAATGCATTCGCTTGCTGCGCATAGACAGCCCAGTAGAGTGAGTGACAGGAGAAGCCGTTTGTGGGTGGTAACAGGGGCTGGCCATTAATAATGGGGGAGTGGATGTGCAAATGCAGGCGTGCCTGAGCATCCTAACGGTGTTTTAGAGGCGTGCATAATTTAAAGGGAGCGTCATTGTACACGTCACCTGGCTGGTTTATACACTGAAGTGATCTCAGTGCTTGCGGCAGTGTATGGTCAAATGCAAGCACAGTGATCGCATCCAATGTTACCCGATGTACCGATGGTTGCGTACAGTTCCTGGAGATGACGTGCGCAAGTAGGCATCTAAAGAGAGGCTGGTGGGCGTCTGCATACACAATGCGATCACACTCTAAGACATAATGGGTGTGCTAATGATTGGTTGCTATGGGCAACATCTCCACTTCTAAAAACCCACACTGTAGTAAATATACCCCTAAATGTGCGACATTACAGCACCTGGTGCATAGTGTCAATATATAATAAGGTATACTGCATATCTATTACAAATCCCATGTACCTAGATGCACTTTCATGTACTTAGGGTCTCATTCAGCAAGGATCACAACTGCATTTACGCATGCAATAGGCCGATTGTTGCATTCTGCGCATGCTTATGCATCGCAGTGTGCGTGTGTGAACACTCCACTGCGTTCAGGACTGTGATCGGAGTGACTACGCAGACCATCACAGAGAGATTGCCAGGAAGTGAATGTTTGGGGTGGTGATGGGGGATGGTCGGCAAAACACACGCTTGCCAGTGCTTTTGATCGCTGTTGCAGGGGCGTGCATAAATTAGCCACTGCGACGCCATACGCAACTTGTGTACTGTACTTACTACGTAAGTTTATCAATTCCAGCGTAAGATCAGAGCTTGTGCAAGTGTGCATGAGGCTGCAATTGTACTCGATGTTACCGATGGTTTTGTAGACTTGCTAAGAATTACGGATGTGTGTAAGGTAAGGTGGGCGTCCTTATGATGTGCTGCGACGGCATAGCAATCGCAGAGGATTAGCATGTCTTCGCAGTGAGACTATGCATAATCGCTACTGCAATCGCACTTGTGATCCTTGCTGAATCAGGTCCTTAGTCACTTAGAGCAATGGCATCTGCAATGCATCCTGCTGGTAGCTCTGTGGGCCTCGATGGCTTCATGGTGAGAATTGTACTCTACTTACAGCAAATGTTGACAAATCCTCTAACAGCTAACAACTGTATACTGTGATGCATTGCTCTGTTGTAGAATGTGTAACCTGGGAGCTGGGCTAAATAAAAACATACAGTACTGTAGAAAACCATCTATGTTGTAAAAAAAAGGGACTGTCTCTTAATTAATCAGCGGGCTAGCCATTGATTGACAGAGACAGTCCCCTTCAGCCAATCAGCAGCCTGTTCCCATGGTAGAGGCCACTGATTGGCTGGCAGGGCTTCAAAGTACAGGAACACACGTGGGTCCTGTAACTTTTGCTGAGCAGCGCTGTTAGGGCACAGGATCTCCCAGGCCAGCACAAGCCACTCTAATTATTACCTTTCACCTATGTAACAATCTCAACACATAGCTACTGATTATTTCTAATTTAATACATTTTAACTCTTAAATCACTCACAAGTGTGAGGTGGTTAGCTTGTGCTGGCCTTGGGGGTCCCGTGCCCTCGACTTGAACCTTAGTGTTAGAAACCCACCTGATGATGAGGTCACCTGGACATGGTGGGTGCGCCCATGTTTTTGACCAAAATTATGCTAAACACCTCAAAATGACTCTGTTATATTGTATAGTTTATTAAAATTATTCTGATTGGCAGTGTTTAGTATTTGGAGTGTGCACCTGCATTTTTGTCTTTTCTCTGTGTCGAAGTAGGTAGCACCTTTCATTATGTGTAGAATTAGGGTGTGCAGTCCAAGTTCCCCCTTATAGTCTATATTGTGTACATGTGTACACTTGAAGACGGAGAATCCTTCAGGTTGGATTAGCACCCCTCCCACCTGTCCAAGGGTGTTTTTAATTAGCTTGGATCTGTGGCATTTGTAAATTGTATTTTGAAAAGGGACTATGTATGGTAAGTCCTGAATAAATGTTTACAAATTTTCAGTTTTAGGGATGAATTCGGGGCATGGGGCCTCCTGAGTTGGTGTGACCAGGCAGCTTTGGGGCATCACATTGTAACATTTTATTTAGCTACTCACCTTTGATCCACACCTCAACCCTGACCAAATGCACCAGATATCTGCAAATGTGCTCACTAAGCAATAGTGGAGGAAACTGCACTTCGAAGCAGACGACCTCCATTTCAAATTCATGATCTCAACCTGCAATACCGCCCTCTCCCTCTCTATACAGTCATATTTTAAGAACCTCATATTTCTCCAGTCTTCAAACCCCAGTAGTCTCTTCATCACTTTTATCTTCCTCCTCTGCCCCCGCTCCTCATCTCCCCTCCACACTCTATGCTTTGAATTTTCTACACACTGCACATCTAAAATTGACTCCATACATCAGGATATTAATTTTCATCAGACCCTCGGCACCCCACCCCCGCCTTTCTTAAACTACTCTTCCCCATTTATCTTGCAAACTCTGACTTCTTTCTCTCCTGTATCTGGAGATGAAGTCATGGCCCTCATCCAGTTTTGCCTTCTCTTCCAACACCACCCTTGATCCTATCCCCTCTTGCCTCCTCCACTACCTCTCTTCTTTTTGCCTGTTCCCATCTTTCCCTCCTCTTCAAACTTTCCCTTTCATAAGGCATTGTAACCTCTGCATTCAAGCATATTCTTATCACGCCCATTCTCCACCCTTGATCTTAATACTCTCTCCAACTACTGATCCATCTCTCTCCTTCCTTTTGTTTCCAAACTCCTTCAGCAGGTTGTCTACAATTGTCTTACTGCCTTTCTTACCTCCCACTCTCTGCTTGACCCATTTTAGTCCAGCTTCCATCCTCTCCAATTAATTGAAACTGCACTCACAAAAGTCATCGATAACCTCCTTGATGCCAAATCTCTACTCTCTGCTCACACTCCTCGAACTCTCAGCTAATTTTGACACTGTGGACCACCATCCCTGGAAATCCTTCATTCCCTTGGTCTACATGGGAAGCACCGATGGTGTAATGGTTAGCATTACTGCCTCACAGCACTGAGGTCATGGGTTAACGTATTTGTCATGCATTGTCTTGTACTGTAAGTCACTGTTTTCTTGTTTTTGTTCATGTACTCTGTTAGGCACTGAGGAACCCTTGTGGTGCCATATAAATAAAGGATAATAATAATAATAATAATGTTTAAAAACAGTTTCATGTTTACAAATAATGCAGTCACTTAACATTCACAATGTAGGTATGTTCAGTTGAGTGTGAGTGTAGATGAAGTATTACTGAAATAAAATATACATACAGTACAGTATGCTACTGGTGCAATGCTGGAAGCAGCTTGGGATGGTGTGTTTGACTGAGAATAGCTATGCTATTTTTATGTGCATATTTGGTAGTCGTTTTTTGGATACACATGCATCCAGCTCAGCATCAGGCACAAAATTATTCTCTGACCACTGTCTGTGTCAGGATACAATGAAGTGAGTAACCAGAGGCATCTTGGAAACATAGAGAGTTGGATATTTATTTTGCGGTAAGAAGATTCAACTCCTGTTGCAAATTGTTGCTTTGTACTTTATTTTTTTGTCTAATAAAAGTCTAAACATAATTTAATCATGGATGTCCTTAGGTCATTTTGCTCCCATAACCTTTACAAACTGAACTTTCCTGTCAAAGACAATTTATTCGTGTTATTTCATAGTAATCCTATCTTTGAGTCAAATTCAAAAGGTTTTTTTTCCCCTTGCTATGCCAGTGGCAAAACTCCTATGTTACATATAAACAATGTTTAAGCACAAATTCCCATTTAATCAAAAACATGTGAAAATGTAATTATTTATGCACTCAGGCATGCACAATGGAAACATGATTCAAGAATCACAACAGCGTGGAATTTCATTTTCCAACCTTGTTACCTAAAAAAATCTGTGTTAGATGTTATCAATTTTACTTTAAGAAAAATCACCAACTCACAAAAATATTTTCCTTTAATGCAGGATTTGTAATGTAAACACTAAATTAATTTGTTAGTAAAGCTTGAACAACAGTATGAGTATGCTTAAGAAATCCTATTCATTTAGGTTATAGATATATATTTATCTATCTTGTGAAAGGTAAATTAATGTCAAAATGTTAATTATTTAATTATTTATTAACATTTACTTATACAGTGCAGGCATATTAGGTAGCATTTTACAATTGTGAACAAAAAAAATAAAATAATAAAATACAGGGGAATAACAGACAATAGGTCATAAGGTCCTGCTCACAAGCATATAATGTATAATGAAAAATGAATAAGATATATCTGGATTAGTGCTACATATTTAAATTTGGCCTCACCAGATTGCAATGGTTCTGTTGGGCTATATGATTTAGGGCCTGATTCAGACCCACTCGCAAGCGGCTGTCCGCTCGCAAGTGGGTCGATGTTGTGCACTGCGCATGCGCACGACGGTGGGAGCTCTGTCGTGCGCATGCGCCAGATGCGACGAGCGAAGGACTTTCCTTCGCTCGTTGTGTCTGATCAAAGGGGGCATGCTGTCGATGTTGATTGACAGCACGCCCCCTTTGGTGGGCATGTCGGGGGCGTGCCTCCCTAACGGGGGCGTTCCCAAGGGAACGCCTACCATCAGAAGCCGGCCCACTGACATCACTAGTGATGTCAGTGGGAGTGATTTTGGCTCTGATAGAGCCAAAATCACTCCGGGCCTTGCGGTTGAAAAACTCAACTGCAGGCTCCGGCTCGCAGTGGCAATGGTCGCGATGGTCAAGACCATCGCGGCCATCAAACTGCATGCTCGTATAGGCTGTGGGTGGTGACCCACAGCTATACGAGCATCCAGGAGGACACTCCATAATTATGGAGGGCGGCCCTCATTCAGAGCGTGCGCTCTGCTCAGAGCGTGCGCTCTGCTCAGAGCGTACGGCTCTGAATGAGGGCCTTAGTTGCACATTTTTTGCCTGGGGTCAGCAGGATGAGCAGAAAGAGAACACATGTAAAGTTATACAGGTTGAGTCTCCCATATCCAAAATGCTTGGGACTGGGGGTATTTTGGATATCTGAATATTCTGTATTTTGGAATAATTGCATACCATATTGAAATGTCTTAGGAATAGGGCCCAAATCTAAACACAGAATGCATTTATGATTCATATACAGCTTATACACACAGCCTGAAGGTTATTTTATACAATATTTTCAATAATTTTGTGGCTCAAACAAAGATTGTGTAGATACATGAAATTCATTTATATGTCATATACTGTACACCTTATACACACAGCCTATAGGTCATTTTATACATTGTGTTTACTACTTTTGTGCCTTAAACAAAGTTTGTGTACATTGATCCATCAAAAATTAAAGGTTTCACTATCTCTGTCATGCTAAAAATATTCTGGATTTCAGAATATTCCGTATTTTGGAATATTTGGATATGGGAAACTCAACCTGTATGTGGAACTGTGTAGTAACAAGGCAATTAGTAAAAAGTCTCATTGACGTTATTTGTGTGGTTCTGGAAAATTATAAGCTTGTCTGAAGAGGTGAGTTTTCAGGAACACTTAAAGGTTTGGAAGGTAGAAGAAAGTCTTGCTGTGCTAGGGAGTGCATTGCCCAGACTGGGCTTAGCGTGAAAAAGTCCTATAACTGTTAATGATAGCAGGTAATGCTTGTGTTTGAGACATACAATTATTGTCGAGCAGGGAGATAGTTTGATATGAGCGATGTAGAGATGTATGTTGGTGTAGTTTTCATTGATAGTCCTAGATGTAAGAAAAAATATTTTACTGTAAATTGAATTTTGTAAAATACAGGCACAGTAACCAATGTAGGGACTTGCAAAGCAGAGCAGTGTAAGAACGCTTTGCAAAGATCAATCTGGCCACTACATTCAACATAAATTCTAGGGGCTAAAGTCTGTTTAGGGGAAGACAGGTAGTGATCATTGCTGGAGATAATAAGTAAATGAATGAAATATTTTGTGGTGTCTTGTGTGAGATCTGCGTTCTCTGGATAAACATTATTTCTTAGATGTATGTAACATAATTTATATACAGTATGAATGTGGGGAGGACAGGTCACTTTAGAGTGAAAGATCACACCTAGGTAGTGAGCTTTAATGGTATGTGTGAGGTTCTGAATTTGTTGAGGACCCGGGGTGGTGATAGGAGCAGACACAGAAGCAGACTTAAATGAAAAAGTGCAGTTTTTAATAAGTGACTTAGAAGACATGGGAATGGCAAATAAAAAATCTGGGTACTAAAGTGCACTTGATAACTGTAGTGCAGGTTAATGGGGAATGTCCAGATAGTGACATGCAGGAACAGTCCAGTAAACAATTATGGTGAGCTGTAACAGAATGCAGATATGATGAGCTGTAATGAGTACAGGTATGGTGAGCTGTAACAAATGCAGGCTGAGGTAATGATGTCCAGCTGGGATTGAAGGGAGGCAAGGTTCAGGGAACAGTAGGTTCAGGTACTCAGGCAGGTGAAAGGTATGTGCAGGGTGCAGGGTAAATCCAGCAGGTTGGAGCAGGCAAGATTCAGGCTAGTAGTGTAACAGACAGGTAGGCAGGTAAGACACAAGTACTCTCTCTCAGCCGCAGCTGAGAAACACGTTGCACTGGCAAAGGAAGGAAGGCTCTGGACCTTCCTAAATACTCAATGCCGTGCTGTGACTGGCTGAAATGAGCACATGACCTACCAGGATTGGACAGCCAGAATCACATGGCCGCAGACAAGATGGCGGCGCCTATGCCAACAGAACGGAAACACCGCAAGATCTCACCAGGCCTAGTGACAATGAGCCCGCACAGAACCACGCACAGCCAATGCCCCTCACCAAACACCAGCACCGCTCCCAGAGACCCCCCACCATAACAACCTCACAGGTAATACCCAGTGACTACCATGCCAAGAAACCCAGGTCCTGACAGTATGGTGAGGGTTTTTTGCCATGTTGTTAACAGAAATAGAGATGGCAGGTAATAACTATTATTGATTAGTGGAATAGTATTAACTCTGTTTTTGAAGGAGTTTGAAGTGGTGAGGCAACATCCAAGATGAAATTGCAAACATTCATTCAGTAATGTGGGCCAACAATTATTTTTTTTTTAAATGAGTATTTTTCTAAGTGTGTGTGTATTTAGAATATACACTTAAAAGTGGTATTTAGATTACTTAAAAATGTCAGTGTTTGTGGTTGGGAAACTACCAAGTCACATCATAATGTATAATAGATTGCAACCTCCCTCATGAAGTCACTAGCTTTTTGGTATGCAAAGTGGCATAATGCTCAAGTACCTTACCACTTGTGCTATGCTGAACTCCACCACTAGCAAGTATTATGCCCAATCTTCAAGCCCTCAGTTTGTATTATGCCCATCCCTGAAACTTGTAGTATTCTCAGTTTCCCTCCCCAAGGAATATGGGGAGGCAAATATGCTCTGTCAACATGTATTGTTTCTATATGTATTCACAGCTTATATTTAGAGATTTTAGAGATCTGCAAGGACCCCATGTTTTAGTTTTGGTTTTGATTATAAATCTTTGCCGGGATTTGGTTTAGGCAAAATCATGTCATTTGGACCTGATTTTGTTCCTCCAATAACAGGAATTTTCTAGTAATTTTCAATCAATTTTGACCACCTCACATCTTACTTTATCTAATATTGGTGAAACAATATTGGAAGTGAGAGCAGTGGCACAAAAATATGGCAGTTTAAAAGAATATAGCACATCAATGAAACATAGTTACAATCCAGTGGCAGACAGGATGCAGTCTAGAAAATGTTTACATTAATCATAAACTAGATAAGAGGCCCAAGACCACTACAGGTAAATGGAGTTTAACCAGTACCACTTGTCCACACACTTGTAGTTAAATGGGTAATCAGCACAATAGCATTTTCTAGGCAAGAATAACTTTTTATTGTTAATGTCCTGATACAGGTGAGGAATTGCTACTCTGTTGAAATGGAATCAAGATGAAATTTAGTAGAAGGGACACAGGACCTCAACTAATTGTCAAAAACCAGATGCATTTGATGGCAAATATTGGACACAGATCTGTAGCTAACAGCCGTCAACAGGATGGTGGCTGTCATATTTGGTACCTATTACCAATGCTTGTTTCCCAGTCAATTGTTGTTGAAACTACTAGTCTTATAAGTCCCCTTCTGTGATGAAGATTCACGTCCAGAAGCAGCAGTCCTAGTGTGCAAGGACTCCTTGGGATAGAAGAGGAGTTAATTAACCTTTGCAAATAGGATGCATGAGTACTACCTTCAATTATTAATAGCTGATGCTAGACTGCTTGTATGAATGCACTGCAAATTTAGTAACAGGGAACAGGTGCCTACATTTTATAACATCCATACCTCTACTTACTTTGGCTTTACAAATGGTACAGATGTCTTGATACATTTTGGGGATTTGAGTGAAAATAATTACACACAAAAGAGGTGGGTTTTATGGTCTTATGCCCAGGCCTTCTTCTTATCACTCAAAATATCCATTTCCACTGGTGACCGACTGACTTTGATACAAAAAACATCCTTGCTCTGAATGTTATTAACTTTTTCTTGTCCAACGAATTCATCAACAAAATCCTTATTAGCATCAGACGCACAAATATTCCTCTGATCCTCAATTTCTAAGTCATCATCATTACTTTTACTACAACTCATCCTCACATGTGCCGAGGGTGCAGAAATGGTGAAGGAGGCTTATTTCTGATTACAGTGTCAGAAATGTCAGACTCACACACAGGTCTGATGGACACCCTCAGACTCTTCTCAGGGATCTGTGAAGTTTGTGAACACACAGTATGTTCTACAACCATAGCATTCTTTTTGTGTACTGAGTTTCTTGTTTTAAAAGTGACACATCTAGACTCATAGTGAGAAGGTGGTGCATGCAAGGTTGCAGAAGTTGTCTGACTGTGTTTGGTCCTGGCTTACACAATAGACATTCTAGTGCAAGAAACAGCAGTAGCAGGAACACTACTCACAAAAAAGTCCATGGTCTGAGCCTCTCCTTGCCAATGCTTGTGGTGTATGGCATGTTGACAACTATACATTTTTGGCAATAATTTATCCAATCATAGTTATAGGTGATGTTTTCTTTATGATTATGAAATACTGTTTAGATTTGAGGTGCCCTTTACACCTTCTTTCCCCTTGAACCCCATTAGTAAATTTTAAAGAAGAAATCAGTATGAAATACTGATGGGCGGGATGACAGCTGTCAGGAAACTGGTTCAAATCCTGACAAGGGAATGGTAAGTAATGTTCCCCTATCCTATATATCCCCTAACCCTTAGTTCATGCACACTGACCCTATTCCTCCCGGTAAGTGCCTATACATAACCCTCCCACCGTAGTGCTTAACCCTAACCTCCCCCCAGTCTTGCCTGCAACTATCCTCCCCGTCTAGAGCCCAACCCTAATCTCCAACCCTAAGTCCCCCTGGTGTGCCTATACCTAACCCTCGCCCCCATGGCTGGTACTTTCCTTTCCCTGGTCTCCTTATTATTGGGATGCCATCTGATGGGATCCCAGTGTCAGCATCCCCAGTCCTGTTGGGATACTGCCACTGGTGTTCTCTCGGTGATTGGAATTCTGGAAGATGATATCCCGGTTGTCGGGATCTTGACCGTATTCCATTACAGAAGTACTATTTAATATTTATAAACTAATAAAAAATTGCAGCAATAGTACTGGGTTTCTCCTTGCTTTTATATTTTACACCATGACAGGTGTAAAGTTACTGTAATTGAAATTAACTGCCACCACACCAAGTGAACGTACAATTAGATAGGGAAAGGAGGGACAGTTACCTTTACAATTCAGTTTTATTAAAGGACTGGAGAAGTTTTTTGACACCAGCAAAAAAATATATTTTGCCACTTTTGAGTTTTGGTGTGCAGTTGATGGGGACAGGACAGCACCCACTAAGTAAAGTATTATGGGTTGCATCACAAAAATACACTATACAAATGTTTTACTTTGCTTATAAAAGACTGGCAATTTCTTTTAACACACCAGGATAAGAAAATTAATTCTTTGTAAATATAATTTTGGGGTAAAGATGAAGCAGATAACACTGCACACATTAAGAACGGTAATATAAGTTGCATCTCAAAAGACAACATAAATAAATAGCTTTTTTATTAAAAAAATTTTATAACAGGAAAGAAAGGTATTGTTTGGGGTGCAGCTCACTCAGACAGACTCAACATAGTATTTTTTGAACAAATAATCTTGAAATCTGCCCTTCTACACAGGGACAATATATAAAATACTGCAGTGTAGATAGACACTAGATAGATATCCTTTTGAAAAAAAAGTGCAAGATCATTTTTTAACAATCATAAACAAAGCCTATTTGCAGCACCAAACTGAACACTGGATTGCAGTTGCTAGCTAGTGTGTCTGACAAACACACATGAGCACCTACAGCCCACACCCTCCTTCTACACTCTCCTGTGCGAAATGGTGCCCAATCGCGAAGGAAAAACTCTAATATGCAATCCAAACCACGCGAGATCCAACATTTCTATGAAACTGATGTTTTGCCTCTTTCTGAGATCAGAACTAGATGGGAAGACAAGGGCCGAAGACAGCGCTGCCGGGCCCCTGGTAAAGAGCGGTGTGTGGCCTAATCGCGGGAGACGGGGCCACACCCCCTTGATGAAGAAGAGAAACATTTCTCTGCATGCCGGGGAGGGGGTGCTGTGAGACCCTCAGCCCAGTGCAAAGCCAGGGGGGGTGCAATCAGTGTGATCGCTCCACCCCTCAGGCAGAGGAGATTGCTGTGGCTGCTAGCTAGCAATCTCCCACGTGCTGGGCTGCTGCGAGGGAGGGAGGTGGGAGAAAGGGAGGAGGGGCAGTGCCAGACCCAGACCCCTCTGGAAACCCGAGCCTGGGTAAAGTGTACCCGCTCCCCCCCCTCGGCACCCCTGGGGAAGACCCAAGCCGGGACTCAGATCCACTCTGAAAACCCCAAATTTGGATGGCCACACACAGAATAATAGCAGTCATATTCCATCTAGATTTACAGACACACTTCATTGCAAATTACATTCACATTATTATTGGACATTGAGCCAACTTTGGATTCATAAATGCAGCGATATTGTCATGTGTGAGGTTATGGATAGAAAGAATAGAAAGGGGAGGAGAGTGATAGACTGAAATGAAGAGAGCCATAGAGAAATGGATGGAAAAGGAGGGATAGGGTGACAATTTAAGTCAGGGAAAAGGAAAGGTAATGGCCATACATTGAAACAACAACTATGATTTTATTTTTGCCATAAACTCTAATAATTTATGAGTGTTTAAATTTATTTTAAGTTAATTTTGCTTACTCTAAATATATTGAAAATCACTGAATTATTAGAAGTTAAGTTCCACGTGGCAAGTAATAGTCAAGTTATAATGCAAAAGCAGAAAGTGCATAGCTGCAGGTTTGGCCATATTGAATCGATTCTAAACATTGGGGAGGATAGTTTTTACTAGAGATGTGCGCCGACCCTCATGTTTTCGTTTTGGGTTTGGATCTGGATCCCCCCTGGTTTTGGATCTGGATTGGTTTTGCCAAAACCTCACCACCGTGTTTTGTTTTCGTGTTTTGGTTTTGGATCTGGATTTTTTCTTAAAAAATCATAAAAACAGCTAAAATCACATAAGTTGGGCTTGTTTCTGTTCCTACAGTGTTATTAACCTCAATAGCATTTATTTCCAGTAATTTACAATCAATTTTGACCACCTCGCAATATTATTTGCTTTATCTAGTTAAGGCCAAAAGTTTGCATCCAGCTAGCTGGCTGACTAAGCTAAGTGACACAGTGGGCGGCACTAACATGTGGCAGTTCAGCTTCTAATTTCCAACATGGATACAGTGTGTTATACAGTGTGAGTTGGATCCACCAATAGTGCACTTACTGTGACAGCAGTGTTGGCAGAGCAGGGTTGCTGACGGTGTCCTTAGTACATGGAATGGCAGTGCTGTGGTGCTGACAGTGTCCTCAGTGAAGGGGATGTTGGCAGTGCAGGTGTGCCAGTGGTGTCTTTAGTGCCAGTTTGCTGGCTGTGTTGGCAGTGTGGGGGTTGCTGGTGGTGTCCTTAGTACATGGAATGGCAGTGCTGCAGTGCTGGCAGTGATCTCAGTGAAGGGTACTGGTGGCATCGGCAAAACAGGGGTGCCAGCAGTGTCCTCAGTGCAGGTTTGCTGACTGTGACAGCAGTAAAGGGGTGTTCACAATGCAGGGTGCCGGCAGTGTCGGCAGAGTGGGGGTGCCAGGGGTGTCCTCAGTGCAGGTTTGCTAACTGTCGGCAGTGCAGGGGTGTTCTCAGTGCACATGTGCCTGCAGTTTCAGCAGTGCAGGGGTGCTGGTGGTGTCCTCAATGGGAGTGTCAGCGGTGTTGGCAGTGTGGGGTTCACTGACGGTGTCCTCAGTATGTGGGGCAGCAGTGCAGGGGTGCTGGCAGTGTCGGCAGTGGGGGATGCTGCCAGTGGGGGTGCCGGTGGTGTCAGGCGATGGGGGATGGCGGGCGCCATCTTCTTCAGTGTTCATTTTCAATGGGCTTAATGCTGATTGACTGAGAGCCGCTCAATACAAAACCTCGTGACCCGACAGCGGGGTCACGAGGTTTTGCATCGGATGAGGGATCCCGGGCAGGCAGGGAGATCCGAGCGTTGCTCGGATCGCCCCAGATCCCAAAATTCGAGTAGGTTCGAATTTCTGAGATCCAAACCCACTCATCTCTGGTTTTTACACATGCAGTCACATAAATATTTACTACACAAAGGCTGATTCTTGCATTAGCATAATGTAGTAAGCACACATCTGATGGAAAAGTGGCCTTGGGTGACTCCAACTTAGAATCTGCCCCCAAATTGTGAATATATAGTGCTGAAATTCTATATGATTTGTCAAGTCTTTACTAGGAAACATAAATACAATTGGTACAGCATTTGTTACATTTAGTTAAATTAATGGATAAATCTATGTAATATCAGTCTCTCAATGCTATGAAGACATCTTGTAGATAGCACCATTTGTTTTGCTTTTCTTTAATTTTTGGTTGGGATAAGGAGTTGTGTTAGGGTGCTACACAGCACAGTAAAAATTTTTACACCAACCCTCTGGCCTCTACCTAATATTGTTTTCTTACATCCATAAAAGTAAGCAACAAGTTAATATTACATGTTGAAAAGAAATTGAATCTGTCAGGGGAATAGTTGTTGCATGTTCATCTCCTAATTGGATTCCTCTCCAGCCATCACATTACAGTCTCTCTATTTCATTCTGTGCAAACCCACTCTATTACTGTGTAAACATTCAACATACTGTAGAGCTCACTGTCACTTGTAATAATAGACCATACACTCAATTCTGAAAACATATATGTACAGATTTATTACAACAAATCATAAGATAGAGCACGATTTTATTATGCCTATTTCTCAAAATGAAAATTTGCTTAAACTGGGTTTAAGCTATGCCTGATAGAGCTAGAACAAGTATGTTACATTAAAATGAGCACAAATAATTAATTAATAGTTATTGTCTACACTTAGTATTGGGTAAAATTCAAATGTATATTGTCACAGGTCTACCCCAGCACAGGTAAAATAAACAATATAAAAATGAATATTATCCCTTACATACATATCCTAAAATGTTCCCACTAGTTTCCTGCCAAACTTTCGTAATATTATTCATCATTTTGTGTGGGGAGGCAGTAAACCCATATTTAAACACTCAGTGCTATTTAGACGAAAACGCCATAAGGGGTAGCAACTGTCTATGATCTTGACATTTTACCGAACTACAGCACTCAGCAGGGTCCTGCATTGGACAAAGGGGTCTGAAATGAAGCAGTGGGTACAGTTGAAGGAGGACTAATATCTAACATCCCTCAAATACCTACCCTGGTGTCAGAAAATCCCTGGATCTGCTCAACCAACTATTGGTTCAATAATGGATTTACAGAGGATTGTTCATACTAAGAGAGACATATCCTATAATACCACACCTTTTACTCCCTTTCTTTACAATACACTTTTTGTACCTGGTAGCTCGAGTGGTATGATCTCTCATTTACTCCTTCTCCATTTCTGTTTCCTCTTTATTATATTTTTCTTGTGTGTGATTTTTTTTTTCTTTGGGTTTATTTACCGAATTTTGTGCTGTTATACTGAGGACATTTATACTTGGAATTGGCTACTGTTCCTGACTCTCTCCTCTACTTTTTTGTTCTTTTTTCGCTCTCCACTTTGTTTTCATTTATTGTTCATACACTTGAATTAAGTCATAAGTTTAAGTCATGAAAACTTTTGAAAAAAAAAAAAATCTATAGTTTTCTCCAAATACAGTAATACATAAGTTTTGTAATAGTAATGTTGACATTAAATGGCTGTGTACAGTATATAAATGAATACACAAAAATTTGTAAAAAAATATTTTTATTCATCTGATTTCATTTTTTAAACAAATGCAAAATAAAAACCAAGATGGAAGTCATAAAACAATAAAAAAGAAAAACTGTATGAATGCAAATGTAAGAAACAATAGCAACTACTGCATGGTGGCTGTGTGAGTAAATGAGTTCCTGACTATCACTAAGTGAAACATGGAAAATATGGCTTACTGTTATTATGCACTAATAAATTGTAAGCAGGTTAATATTTAGTAAAAGAGAGATGGTAATCATATTCCAATAATGTCACAGTTATGTTGTTAATTAAAGTACCACTATTAGATAACAGTAGCACAAGCTTCAACAATAAAACTGTATGATCTTAGACCTCAGGGTAATGTAAAGCTCTGTTGCAGATATAATAACAGTGATCGTGAACAGCTGGAGCATTTACCCACTATTCTTAAACAATAGCTATATTCAATTGTGAGTTGACTCTTGAGGTTGTAGCTCAAATTACATATGACTCAGAGAGTATGCAATGTGGCAAAAAATGAACAATTAGCTGTGAGTGCCAACTATGGAGACATATCTCCTGCAGTCCACAGATAAAACAGTAAAGAAATTCATCTTTCAAGTGAATCACTGTGGTATATGAATTAAAAGTGCATGCAAGTTAACACTCGGCAGGTGATCAGTCTGCCAATGATATTGAGCTATTTGCCAAATTGTGTCAGTAGACATGGTACCTCTATGTGAGTTGACTGTAAGATACACTCGTTGATATCACGGTCACACTCCACTTCAACTTTCCCTGGTAACTGTGAACCTGTTTCATACATAGATTTTCTCAAAGCATAAAATATGTAATACGTATTTTTGTATTGCTCATGTGCTCCTACAATGCATACACATGTCAATTTGCAGATTGGTTGCATTTTTACGACTCCTACTTGATGGAAAGGGGGAGGGCTGGGTGAGCACAAGCAGAGTACAGAAATGGTGTATTTTTATATTTGTGACTGAGGTAGACCTTGACACAAACACATATATGCCTGCCTTGAGTTGTATCTGAAGATGCTGGATAGCTTGTGTAAATATACACACTGATGATGATGATGATGATAATGATGATGACAATGAGCACTGTCAGCCACTTTTGATTAGCTGATTGCACCTTAATCCCTCCTTTTGATAGAACTGAATTAATTATTGTTTCTGTTATATAAAGCCCTGGCCATTTATTCATATTACATAATTGATATTTCAAATGGAACTTAAGCCAGAAAGAATATTCATATTTCATTCTCAAAGAAGGAAAAATATATATTTATTCAAGTTAATTTGTATTTGCTTTTTGTATTTGTATTTAATCACATTTTATATTAAAATGCATCTTTTGAATTTGCTAATATTACTCTAGAGACAGTATTCTCTATTATGCATATTACACTTCATTACAATATTGCATTGCGTACCAGTAGGGTAATGCAAATTGTGCATTTGCTATTAACACAGTGCTGTCCAAAAACTTTTTATAGATAATTGTAGAGCATGTATACAACCTTGTTCCCCATGACACAAACCTGGCACACATACTAGTGGTGTAGAGCTAGCTACATCTAGTGGTATACACATCAATGTGCTTTTCATACATTTTCATTCTTCTCTTGCCTAGGATTGGGGAGCAAATGTGTCCAATAGTACATAATTGAATTAAAAGTTTACAGAAGGGGATTTCTAACATCTTACAAGCAGGTACAAACTCACAAATAGAATTTAGATGACCGCTGCAATACTAGTCCTTTTCTTTAAGAGTAAGGCAGGCCTTTAGAACAATGGCCCTTTCCTTCTATATGTAGATCAGACTGCAGGTATGACTTCATCCTGCAGTTACAGCACAAGAGTCAGTCTGTTAAACTAGCCAAAATGTATAACATGATGTACTAATAAATAATTTAGCAAATGTATATGGAATCTTTTTCTTATCTCTAATTTTGTTTATTATGTTGTCTGCCTTTAAATATTTAATGTCTTGCTTCAATTAATATCTGCTCTTCTGCTTGTACGTCTTATAGTAAATTACCTCAGAAAGTACCATTCCCTTCCATTACCTCAATTAACACAATTGAATTGGAACACTAGTAATATGGCATTACAGATCAAGTTACTGTATATCTAATGCATTTAAAATACTCTACCATTACTCTAGATATGTTAAGACATAAGATGAACAATATTGCAATCAGAACATATAAGAATCATTAATGTGAGTCAAATGTCCACGTTATATCTACAAATGCAATCATATGGTACAATTAACTAAAACAATACATAGATCTAATCATTGCATAAGCCACAATATGTGCGCTGACTAGAGATGTGTGGAAATCCAAATCCACACGAATTTCGTGAATCCAGGTAAATTGGAGTCGCAGTTCTGATCTTCTTGCAATTCAGAAATCGGATTTTAAATCTGAATTTCGGGTTTTGGATTGCATAAATTACATGATTTTAGCTGTTTTTAAAACTTTTCATGTATTTTATATTTTAAAAATCCAGATACAAAACTAAAACCAAAACACTTCAGGGTGGTTTGCAAAACCAAATCCAGATGCAAAACTTTGAAGGAGATACAGATCCAAAACCAAAACACAGTGGTCGGCACAAATCCCTAGCGCTGACATCCATGTTTTGGTTTTGGATCTGGATTCATCTTTGTGTTTTGGTTTTAGTTTTGAAAAACCACCCACAAGTGTTTTGGTTTTGGTTTTAGAGCTTGATTTATCTTCGTGTTTTGATTTTGCAAAACCACCTTCAGGTGTTTTGGTTTTGGATATATATTTTTTTTAAATTGACAAAAAGTTTTAAAAAACAGCTAAAATTATGTAATTTTTGCAATCCAAAACGGAAAATTTGGATTTAAATTCCAAACCGTTGGAAGATCAGAACTGTGACTCAGATTAACCGGATCTCCTCAAGAGATCAGAACACTCGGATCTGTCTGCAATTATGAAATTCGGATGGGATCAGATTTCTGAAAAGCTGAACCGTACATCACTACCCACAATATAATTGTCAAATAAGAATTGCACACAGGGACATTTTTGTCAAATACCGTAATCATAAGAGGAGCTCATAAGATTAAAAAATCAGTTTTTGTATACCAAGAATATGTATACCTTTGACACATACCTCTGCTTTATGGAGCATTTGAACTATTGGTTATGAGATATTGCAGTGCAATAGAACTTCATATACTAAGATAGTGGATATATTTGGTGTATCGTTGTTGAGATATAGATTGATTGAAACTTTTGGTGGCTGGATCTGTTTTGTTTAGGGCTGAAATAAGTTTGTTGTTGTAGAAGCAGGCAGGAAGCAGTGCAGGACATGGTAGTTATAGAAGAATGGAAATATTTTAATGAAAATGAGAAGTGGATTGGGTCAAAAGCTTTTAGGGGTGTGGATGTGGATTTCAGTGTAAGGAAAACATCATATAAGGTAAGGCTGAAAGAATGGAGGTAGTAGTCAAAAAGTGAAAAGGCCAAATAGAAGAAATATACATAAAGTAAAAGTGAGAAAAAACAAGGTCATGAGAGTGTCAATCACAGCAGGTGATATATGAAGTCCACAGGAAAAGACCAAAGGAAAAAGGTCGTGAAAGAAGTTTTGTGACTGAAAAGGCAGTGCCTTTGTCAATGGGTATATTGAAATCACTTAATACAGAGTAGGTGCTGTCTATTAAAAAGAAAATAAAAAATAGCAGCACATTAGGGAGACAGCACTGTACATTAGTAATGATAAATCAGCAACACATTGATTGGAGAGAATAGATATACTATATTGTGTGGAACTCAAGGCAAGAGGAGTAAGTGGATTCTGGGGTAATAATTAGGAAGATGCAGCATGAAGAAAGTAACATGTCTACTATGCTACCTTCTCTGTCTTTGGAACTAGTCTGTCTCTAGCAGATGAGGGAGAGGACCCGGTAGGAGAGGGCAAAGTTTTGGGTTTGGAAATAGAAGAATGAGCAGACAGTAAGGATTGCACAGAGTCTGTAGTTGGATAAGATGTCCTCATTCATAAAAAAAGTAGCAGTAAGAGAAGGAGGACATGTGAGGATAATTTGTGAGTATGAGGTTTTTTACTGCTTGTGTAGGTCAGTGAGCAGGAAAAAAAACTGTTAATGAGCTCAGGTCAAAAGTAATGACTGAAAAAAATTATGGGGATGGAGAAATAGTAGTTGCATAGTGATGTATAGCAACATACAGGGGCTGGCTGGCAACTTTCATCCTGAGGGGCAAGCATAAGCATGTGGCCCCAGGCCTTTCTACCAGTGACTTCTATAAAATTACAGATAGCATTACAATAACCTCTACACAATCCACAAAGTATTCTAGTGAGAGAACAGAGAGCATTATGAGCAACCCATACATATTAAAGAGAACATTCTAGTGACTTATATAAAATTCAGACCGTATTATTTCAGCTTTTGGTGACTTTTACAATTAACCATTCCTATGGTTTGAATGATAATACTCTCATCAGAAATAAATGTGACAGAGAGAGGCAGTGGGTGACGCCAGAAATAGAGTGTCAGGGAGGAGCAGTGGGTGATGCCAGGTAGAGAGTGAAAGGCAGTGGGTGACAGGTAGAGGATAATGGGGAGGGGCAGTGAGTGGTATATAGGGGGGCACTGGGCTGGATGGAAAGAGGGCAAAGATTGTGGTAGTAAAGGGGAATACTAGGCTGAAGAAGGGGTACACTGGGCTGATGGAGGGACACTGAATGGACTGGCTAGTGGGGGTTATCTTTGAGGGGCAGAGGGCTGGTTGGGGATGGAAGTGGGTAGACACTGGGATGGGGGAGTCAGTGAGATGGTGGGGGACACTGGGCAAGATGATATGGGGCAGTGAGAAAGACATGGGAGGGTTAACTGTAACTGGACTGTTTGCATACTGTAGTTCCTGTGCCAAATAGAATTGCACATGGTACATGTGCTGGGGTTTTTGAATTGTAGAAAGAGAACAGAGCAATGATCTGCAACACAAAAGATGTCATGTGTCGAGTTGCGTTTAAACATCTTTTGTTTTTCAGCTCATTGGACTCTCTCTCTGCAATTCCCTGGCATGTGTACTATGTGCAATTGTAATATATTTGGCACAGGCACAGGGACAGCATGTGAATACAAAATAAAAATACTCCTGACCTTACCTATTTGGTGGTTTCTATGCGATGTGGAACCTATGAAGAAATTGATTCTCTCTGGGCAGACAGTGTCTTCACTATTCATGTTGGAAATCCCATTGTCCAGAAGATGCCTGTTTGTGTAGGAATATAACTAGTGTCATTATCATACAACAGAGGTTCAATCAGATTCGCCACCTGTGTCCCCTCTGGCCTCCTGCTTCATGTCTCATCTCTCCCTGTGTCTTTCCAGCTACATGCCCCATGTCATCTTCAGACTCCTGCTCCCTGTGTCACCTCCAGATCCCTGCAACATTCCAGCTTCCTACCCTGTGTCTCATCCATCCTCCTGCTTGCTGTGTCACCTCCAGATGCCTACGCCATTCCAACTTCCTGCTGTCTCTTCCAGCCTCCTGTTACTTGTGTCACCTACTGCCTCATGTCCCCTCCATCCACATGTGTCTCTCCAGCCTCCTGCTCAGTATCACCTTCAGCTCCCTATGTCATCTCCAGCCCTATATCCCCTCTAGCCTCCTGCATCTCTCCTGCCCCTGCCCTGTCTCCTCAGCTTGATTTCACCTCAACCTTGCCATGTCATTGAAGCGCCTGTGTCACTTCCTGCCCCATGTCACCTGAACTTCCAGCCTTATGGCACTCCAGTCTCCTGCCCCATTGTCTTTCCAGCCTTCCACCCCCTTATCTTACCAGCCCCCTGCCCCTTTATCTTTCCAGCCCCCTGCCTCCTTATCTTTCCAGTGGAATCGGTATGGGATGCCGGCAGTATTCTGACACTGGCATCCTTACAGGGCTAGCATACTGACACTTGTTGAGGGGTATTCTAACCCTCCCTCTTTGGTTCCTAACCCTAACCTCCCTACCCAGTGCCTGAACCTAACCTCCCCTTCCCCACACCCTAAGCCTAACCCTCCCCCCTTATTGCCTAACCTTAATCCTCCCCCTAGTGCCTAACCCCGCACCCTAACCCTCCTCCCACCCCGCTACTTACTTTGGTATCCCGGCGGTCGGTTGTCGGTGCCGACGGGATTCTGGCGCTGGTGATATCAGTGCTGGCATCACGGCTGCCAGGACACTGATGGCATCCCTTTCCAGCTACCTGCCCCCTATCTTTCCAGCCTCCTGCTCCCCTACATATCCACCATCCTGCCGACACCTAAACATCAGGAAAAAGATTGAGCGAGCTCTTTCCAGAGAGTGATATGCCCTGTGGTAACAAGACCTCAGCCTGTTATTACATAAGCACTGAAACAGGAGAGAACCAGCATTCTGCAGACTGTACCAGGAATAATATAGGTGAAGCACTTGAGAAGGGTGGAATTGGTATTTGTGCTAACTGGGCGGTACAGGTACCATAAGAGCAGCTGGATCATCTGTAAAGGGCTTGTGCTCGTGCCCTATTTTTCATGTGTCCTACTTATTCTCCCTATGTTACATATACCATCCTGTCGTTCTCTCCTTGTCTCATGTGCACCAAACTCCACCTCACCCAACAAGTCCCTGCCAAGCTCTTCATGACTACAGCCTTCTGCCCCCTTGTCTTTCCAGCCTCCTGCCAACCCTTTCTTTCCAGCCTCCTGCACCCATGTCTTTCCAGCCACCTGCCCCCTCTCTTTCAAGTCACCTGCCCCCATCCTCTCTTTCCAGCCTCCTGCCAACCCTCTCTTTCCAGCCTCCTGCCAACCCTCTCTTTCCAGCCTCATGCCCCTCTCTTTCCAGCCTCCTGCCCTCCTTACTTTCCAGCCTCCTGCACTCATCTTTCCAGCCTCCTGCCAACCCTTTCTTTCCAGCCTCCTGCACCCATGTCTTTCCAGCCACCTGCCCCCTCTCTTTCCAGTCACCTTCCCCCACCCTCTCTTTCCAGCCTCCTGCCCCACTCTCTTTCCAGCCTCCTGCCAACCCTCTCTTTCCAGCCTCATGCCCCTCTCTTTCCAACCTCCTGCCCTCCTTACTTTCCAGCCTCCTGACTTTACAGACTTTGTCCCCCTCTCTGAGTCTTACCATTTAAATGGTCCTCTGGTAACTGGTTCTCTCCCGGGTGGTTGCCGGCTCCTCTTTGCAGCAGGGCATGTGACATGATGTCTCGAGGTCAACATCCCGCTCCCAGCTGGGTTCCTGCTGCACACAGCATCGCGCTCCCAGCCGGGTCCCTGCTGCACACAGCACTGCTGGCGCTGCCAGAGATATGCTGCATTTTCACTGCAGTGAGTGGCCGGGACACAGGCACATGGTGGGGTCATTGCTGTCACCACCCGAGGAGCTGGAAGAGAATGCTTCCCGACTGATAGCAAGATAGCGAAGCCGCTTGCTGCCTGTGGGTGGCCCCAAAGTGTCAAGATTGTTCCGGCCCGGGGGGCAGGGTGCCTGCCCCCCAGCCCGCCTCTGGCAACATATGTTGTTGAATGTGGGTTACTTGGGTTAAGTCTTTAGAGAATGTGAAATTATTGTTCCAGGTAGTGAATGAGGCTCAACTGCTATCACATTATCTGGGTCTTAGAGATGGCAGTGTCTGCCATTTGTGCATGTGGTCGAAGGTACAGCAATTGAATAGAGATGGTAAAAGCAATCACAGATGGTAGTCATGTTAATATACGTTTTTGTTTGGTAACACTATTTGACACTGCTGTGTCATTTACCATTGATATTCAGCTATTTCTAAATGCCATCTGTATGCCCAAAATATCATAGAAAGATTAGCAGGCCCTGTGTTTGTTTCATTCACAGTTATATGCAGAAATGTACATGCAAACTACATTACTGTAAACCCTATTGTGCGCAAAGGTTACAGTATATATAGACTTAACATTACTTGATGTCTCACACAACATGAAAACTTTCAATCACAATATCATACATTCATTTTTAATTGTTAATTTCAGAAAATATTCTTTGCCAATATTATACATCATGGATTTTCCAAGAAACCAATTTTGGTACTAAGAGTGAGGTGTTAAGTTTTGTACATAAAAGCAACTCTTCCTCTAGTTCTGTTACAGTCTGCATCTCTCATATGTGTAGGGTAGTGAATATAGGGCCTGATTCAGTGTTGTAAGCAAAACTTCAGGTTCATGTACAACACAAGTTGTGAGAGTACTTTGCATGCTCAGGATCTGTATTGCTCATGTGTGGGTCTCCTCTGCCAGATCCCTCACAGTTCCCCCAAACAGATTTCCAGGCTGCAGCCATTTGGGGATGGAGAGAGGGCAGGCTGGCCTCCATTCCACAAAACTGGGGCATGCATTAGACTACCTTGGCTATGGAGCTGCAAGGGTCAATCTGAGTAACTTAAGGGTTACTCAGATTGCTGATGGTCTCACAGAAGATCCAATGTTACATCTTAGGATGCAGCACTCAGATCTGCAAAGCAGTCATCAGGTGTCTATTTTACACCAAACTCCTCCTGTTGCATTAGCATATTAGTTGTACAGTATTAAACAGCCACTTCCCTTTGGCTGTTCAATACCGTACAACTCTGAATGGGATCTGGTCAATATCCCAACAGTGGGGATACCAATGCTTAGAATGCCGGTGCCTGAATCCCAACACCTGTCAGAATTGGTGCCGGCATCCCAAAGGCTGGCATTCAGACAGTAAGTACTGAGGTTTGTGGGAGGGTTATGGTTAGGGAAAGGGGTTCGGGTTAAGCACTATGGGGAGGGTTAGGCACTATGGGGGAGGGTTAGTTTTAGGCATGACTGGAGGAGGTTAGGTGTAGGCACTTGGGTGGGAGGGTTAGGGTAGGGAGAGGAGGAGGGTTAGGAAACTGACTAACAAGTGTCGGTATCATAACCCTGTTGGGTTTCCGCCAGTGGGATTCTGACTGCTGTAATACCGAGCACCAGCATCCTGTACCCCTCTGAATCAAACCCATAGGCAGTAGGAATACATAGCTATTACTGTACATGACATTAGGTCAAGGATTAGAGATGTACAAACAATAAAATCAATATGGGTAAACTATTGTAGCCCTCATAAGCAAATATATTGTATTATACGTGCTCCTGATTTTTGTATTTTTATAGCTTTAGTTTGGTGTAAATACAGTAAATAAATATTCCATAAATTAAAAAATAAACTATCAACAACAATATCTTGATATACATTAATTAGGAAAAAAAACAGCAAAGTGTGATATTGTTAACCAAAGCTATAATCTACCAAGCTAGAAATCTGTGTCACTTAATTAAGGTCACTTAATTAAAATGTGAGAACTAGTGCTTCAATTATCAAAGGGAGCTCTGATGTAGTGATTTATTAATGCCAGTCAATAAATATGATAAAAATGAATTAGATGAAGGATAAGTAGCATTATGAACTTATATATTTATAAAAAGTTATTTATATTGCATCTCTAAATGGAATGGTGAAAAATGCTGTAGATCTGTAAGAGTAAAGAGCCAAAGATATTATAAGAAGCTTACCAACTATGTACTGTACTTATGATAGAGATAGTGAACAGTCTTTAAATGTTCAAAGCCTATCTCATGCAGTACGGCAGCCAATTTTATGCACCAACAACTTCACTTCTGCTTTAGGCCATACAACTCATTCTTCAGGAAACAGACTTCTTTGAACAATTTTTCATTATAGTGCTCTGGAAGTACCATGCATATTTCCTCTGCTGGTTCACCTTTCAAGTGTTACATGTACCGCTGCGGCTCTCTGCCTGATTGGCTCTCAGTTGCGATCCTAGCTATCGGGACTCTGGCTGCTACGTGCAGCTACTCACCTGTTAGTAGTTTCGTTACCTGACCTCAGCCTGATGGACCAATCACAGGAGACATCTCCCTTCATTTGGGATTCTTGTCATTTAATGCTTGTCAGCGATATTACTAAGTTTTAGTACCTAGTGGATGTTCACATGGTTGCTGCATGCTGTGCAGTTTCTTGCTCCTGAACCTTTGTTCCAGTGTCCAGTATCCTGCCGTTGTATACCTTTGCTCCCAAACTCAGTCCTCTGTGTCCTGTCACTGCCAGTCCTACTCCTGTGTCCTGCTGGATTCTGCCCTGTTCCCATGTCCATCCCAGCTATGTGCCTGTGTCTTGCCAAGACCCTCCAGCTTGCCTTTTGTGTCTCCTCCAGTTTGTGTCTAGTCACAGTGTGTACCTGTGGATTCATCTTGCCAGTTCAACTACATCAACTTCTGGTTCTGCTACAAACTCCAACCTGCATCCACCTGCCAGTTCAACCATTTCAAGTACTGATTCTGGCCCTCATTCAGAGCCGCTCATAAGCGGCCGCTCGTTCGTAGTCAGCCGATGATGTACAACCACGCATGCGTCGGTGTAACAGTGTGCATGTGCGTACGTCTGATTGCAGTCATTTTTCTGTCGATCATAGACACAGCGAACAGGAAGTGACATGTCAAATGTGATTGACAGAATTGTCCGTTTTGGGGCGGTGACGGGGGTGGAGATGGAAAAATGCAGGCGTGTCGAGGTGTTTTTTGGACGTACATAAATTATCTTATGCGAGCGCCAAATGTGAACGGAACAAGTGATACGTCACTGTCTGATCCAATTTTCATTAAGACTGCTCGCTCAGCTTGTTGTCTGGTATAGTCTACCACAATGACGATGGTCTCTTCGTACTTCCATTGGCACATCGATGGTGTTGCGATTTATCAATTGAGGCCACAAAAACAATCAACTTTGAATTGCAAAAATGCTTGTAAGGTGTTTAGCAAATAGACATTTTTTAGTAGATAAAAACCGAACGCAGGTGAACTACTCAGCTGCTAATTTCTGGGTCATACAATCAATCAGCTAACAAATTTTATTTAATTTTGCATGCTTTTGAAATATTTGTAAGTGTTTTTTTTTAGGGAAACAATATTGTACGCATGTTTGTTTTTTTTCATAATTTTTTTGGGGCCGAGAAAACAATCGCCCTTTTGTTTTTTGCTAAGTGTTAATTAAAACTCATAAATTGTTTTTAACCCTTGTTTTTTAACTCAAAATTAATGTTTATATTTTTTTGAGGGATTACCTTTTAACCAGTTTTGGAATAAATTAACAATAGAATATTGCAGATTTTCAACATAATTTTATTAAATGTATTTTTTTTTATTTTTTTTATAAACAAATTTGTGTTTACGTAAATACAAATAACAAATGATTTTGGCCACACACAAACAAAATAAGTGGCATTTGAAATCCAAACACTAACAAAATTTAAAAACAATTCACAAGAAAGGAGAGGGAGGTTTTGGGCAATAAGGAATATG
This sequence comes from Taudactylus pleione, assembly GCA_031769625.1. NCBI lineage: Eukaryota > Metazoa > Chordata > Amphibia > Anura > Myobatrachidae > Taudactylus > Taudactylus pleione. The sequence continues at coordinate 3,271,276 of JAUIMM010000264.1, read as the reverse complement.
GGGCAAACACACAGATGGATTGTGGGGAAATTAGCCAGTGCTGTCATCGCCTTTTGGTCCGTTTGGCCGGGGTAGGGAGGGAGCCTGAACGGGTCCGGGATGTCCTTCGGCTGGCCTGGCCAGAGGCAGATGTTGTGGCCTCTGGACTAGGCATAGGGCTAGGCACATTTTGAGGGATGGCTGTTGTTGTGCCAGAGGTGGAGGGTCCCGATGTTCTGGCAGGATAGGAGGCTGGCTCCAACATGTGCTGGCGAACGAGCTGCTCCAGGGCATTTGCAATTCTGATGTTTGCACTAGTATTTTCCGCCAGGGCATTTGCTATTCACACGTTGGCACAGTATTTTCCTCCAGGGCGTCCGCCACCCGTAGCAGATTGGCGTCCATCCTCAACAGAATCTCGGTGTGCTGATCCGTTTTAACATTGAGATCAGTGAGGAGGGCCACTGCCAATGAGGGGGAATGCCCTGGACTGTCTGACATAGGGTCCCCAGCCGGATCTACTGCTTACTCCCCTGCAGAGCCAGAAGAAATTCTGTGGCCAAAGCTCACCTCTGGAGCAGACTCATCTGCTTGTGTCTCTGTGAGAAAAAAGAGAAAAGAGTAAAATTATAATCTAGATATTGTCAAAAACACATTTCTGAGTTGTTAACATTACAACATTTACCTGGGGTAACATGAGGAGCCGCAAAGTCTGGCATGTTGGCATCCATGTTCGACACGCCAAACACCTCCTCATCCTGCACACACCCCTGGGCCAGCTCCTCCAAATCTGTGAGCTCAAGTGACACAGGGGAGGGACTCCCACCTGTCCCCCCTGCATGCTTAGCCCTATCAGCCAGTTTTTGTTTAAGCCGATATTTGAAGTCGCTCCATCTGTTGGTTAAAAAGTTGGCATTATTCCTGCAGTATTTTGACCTGTAAACACTTTTTACTAAAATGTAGTTTTTACGTACCGGCGTTTGACCTCCCGGGTTGAAAGTTCAAACTCACCCACCCCATTGACAGCACTGGCTATGTCGTCCCACAGTTTCCATCTCTGGGTTGCACCCATATTCCTTGGTGCCTGTGCCAGGTTGTCATTGCACATTTGCACCAAAACCTCCATCTCCTTCCTTGTGAATTGTGGCTGCCTTTTTTTGGCCCTAGTTTGCCTACTAGGGCCAGCAGCCTCTTCCATGGCATCCTCCACACCTTTTTTTTTAAATGTTTAAAAATATTTTTAGTAAAATGTTTTAAAATGTAATGTTAAACATACGCATTTTCCCATAAAAAAAAAAATACTTACATGGCGCCAGTTGGCTAGTACTTTGCTGCTCTGTACTCATTTTCTTTTCTCGATGTAGCAGACCGATTTGGGCCCTCAGTGACGTTTTTAGACATGCGTCAGCATTATTCGGCCGCATCATTCCTTGTGCGCTCCTATTGTCAGTCCTTAATTTGAGCAGGAAAATAAAGCCTATTTATGGCTTGGTGTGACTCCAGTCGAGGTGGCATTTTTGGATTGTTGGAGGTTTTGCAGTGTAGTGGTTTGTTGGTGCTTTGTGGTTGTTTCGAAGGAGTAGTTGTTATTTGTGATATTTTTGGTTTTTTTCTTACTTTGTTTTTTTACGTTAGCATTTTTGCATTTTTTTTGGCTATTTTTATTTGAATTTTTGAGTATTTCAAAAATCCCCCTAAAAAATTAATAGTAAATAGTTTCCAAATTTGTTAATGTTTTTTTTTTTACAGTTATTTTGGCAGTGACCCAGTGATGTTTTATAACTTTGGGATATTTGTCTGTTTTTGGTAAGTGTTTTAGGTTTTATGAATTAACAAATTTGATGTGTTGGTCTTAGCATATGTTTCGCTAAGTAATGTGTCTTTTTTTCTGTGTAAAATCATGTCTTACCACTAAATGTAGCGTACTATTTAGCGAATTAATGTGTCTTTTTTTAACTGTAAAAGTAGCGTACTATTTAGCGAAGTAATGTGTCTTTTTTTAACTGTAAAAGTAGCGTACTATTTAGCGAAGTAATGTGTCTTTTTTTAACTGTAAAAGTAGCGTACTATTTAGCGAACTAATGTGTTTTTTTTTTCTGTGTAAAATCATGTCTTACCACTAAATGTAGCATACTATTTTGAGAACTAATGTGTGCTCCCTTCTCGAATTATTCGCAAACTATATTTGTTTTCATTCATAGTTTATTAAATTAATCTTAAAAATATTTTCTACTTTTGAAATGTAGGTTGGTTTTCACATGACATGTCCCAGGCCTGTAATAATCTTTGGTTTGCTTTGAAAAGATAAGTATATTTTTCTTAACACATTTGTCTAAAACAATAACTACCTGGCTTAACATTTCAGGTTGATGTTGGTCGTATTATATTGGCCATGGTTCCAGCAACCGACCAACCTCAACTTCGTCCAAGGCGTAGGCCTCGTAGGCGTGCAAGGCCCCAGGTATATAGAACACGAGTCACCCTTTTTGGAATGCCAGATGATGAGGTGTTAAGGCGATACCGTCTTCCGCCACAAATCATCATAGACACTCTCTCATTAATAGAGAGTGATCTTGAATGGAAAATTGACAGTCCTACAGCAATACCACCACTTATGCAATTAATGTCGGTGTTACATTTTTGTGCCTCAGGATCCTTTCAAACCACTGTGGGAATAGTCGCAGGAATATCCCAATCCTCCTTTTCAAGGATCCTGAGGGCAGTGATGGAGGCACTTTTTAAACACCTTCATCATTTTATTAAAATTCCATTGGATATGGGATCCCTTAATGTGGTGAAGGCTAATTTTTACCAAATTGCTGGCTTCCCACACATCATAGGGGTTGTGGATGGCACTCACATACCACTTCAGCCTCCAGCAAGGCTGGAGGCTATATTTAGGAACCGAAAGCACTTTCACTCGATGAATGTAATGGTGGTATGTGATGCCTTCCTCCAGATCCTGTCCCTGAATGCCAAATTCCCAGGCAGTGCACGATTCCTTCGTCATCCGGCAATCAGGGATTTGGCACAAATTGAACAACCTACAAGCTGGTGATGCGTGGCCTCTGGGTAAGTTGACACCTTCTGATGAAACCAATTCAAAGCTTGTTACACAATGGTCCTGATGTTGTTTTTTATATTTTCACAGGAGACAGTGGTTACCCTTGCACGCCCTGGCTGCTCACTCCTTATTTGGATCCCACACCAGGGCCACAAAGTCAGTATAATTCTGCACTTACAGCCACCAGGCAGATGGTGGAGCACTGTATCGGCCTTTTAAAAGGCCGATTCAGATGCCTCCACCGCTCTGGTGGTGACCTCATGTATTTGCCGGCTATGGTTTTGAAAATTGTGGTTCCTGTGTGGGATATTTCACAACATCGCCATAAGGAGTGGTGTCCCAATGCAGCCAGAGGATGCCTTGCCTGAGGACAGCCCCCCCGAGGTTGGTCGGAGGTCAGTATGTAGGGGGCCATACGCGATTAAGTTGTGGCCAGATTTTTTAGGTCATTATTTCAGCAAATTTATTTAATTGCCATAATGTAGACATGTAATATTTTAATGTACACTTTTAACTTGTTTTTTTTTTTTTTCTTTTTAATCCCTAAAATGACCATAAAAATCCATGCCTACTATCTGATCAACACAAATGACTTTATGTGGACAAATTGGATATAACTTCGGGAACAATGATTTCTTCTCCTCATTTGTGGATTCATGTTGGCATGCTACGTCTTCAAACAATTCTTGATTTAGTTTTTTGGGGGTTTTAGTGTTGTTTTGACTTGTGTGTGTGTTTTCAATGTTTGAATTTATTGTGTCAATTCACTTGGTGTTTATTATTTGTGTGCATTAAAATTTTATTTTACGTTAACCAACCATTTCCATTGTAAATTACAACCAAGTGTAACCTGTTTCTAAAAATGCAAAGTTGCTTAATGCCTAATACTGTAATTTCTTAATTTGCAAAGTTTAGTACCCTGCTTTGTTGCTAAAAACAAACACCAAAGGTATTATGGTGAATCAGTATGTTTTCAATTCTAGGCCTAAGAAGGTAGCTTTAATTTTTACATTACCCACACCAAAAATTATTCTATTTTTGAGGTTAATTCTCCAAACCTATTGGTATTGTTATGTGTTTAATGTGCAAGCTTACATACTTACTTGAGCTTTCGACAAACAAATTTACATTACTTTAAAACTCATGGACAAATAGTAGACTTATGTAAGGTTCAACAAGCTAAGATTTACACACAAGGAATGAGACTTAATTAAATCCAAATAAACTTTATTTTTTCTAAAAACAAAATTAGTGGTGCAGGCTCGCCAAAATATGGTCCAATGAGACCAGCATAGCAATGACATGGTACCGTAGCTCCATTAATCCAGCAGAAAATGCCTCGTTCTGCCTCTGGTCTTCTGTGGGTTAAAAAAATGTGCGGATTACTAAAATGACACCTTCATTTTAATTTTAAAAAACATCCAACAATTCAGACTTTCGCAAAAAAAAAAACCAGGTACCAAAACATGGCCAGAACAAAAGGAATGCAAAACGAACAGATTCAAAACAAATAAGGGCCCAAAAATGAAAAAGAAAAATCCCAAAAAAACAAAAAAAAAGGTGCAAAAATACAACATTTGTGGGTAGCGTTAACAAGAAAGACACAAGTGTGAGTGTTTGGACATGTGTCATATGTGTAAGGGGAAAACATCCTTGACATTGTTTCACAAAGATATGTATCAAAAACATTGGAACTACTTTACTATTTTGAACTGCACAGGCAAAAGGACAACCATCAACAAAAATTTTAAAAATCAAAAAAAAAAACATAGTTTAAAATGTAAACATACCGGTCAAAATGGTGCCTGGGCCTGGAGCACCGAACTCCTCCTCTTCTGAGGTTGGCCAGTGGCTCTGGGAAGGAGGAGGGGTAATTTGGGATAATGTGGAGGGTGAGGAAAAGAGAGGGGGGGTTTGAGGGGAGGGGGAAGTTGAAGGGATGGTAAGGTGAGGAGAGGGAGGGGACTGATGGGCGGCAAGGTCTGGGGTGGAGGGGGAATTTGGGGAAGAGTGGGCAGAGGATGTTTGGGTGGGAGTGGGGGATAGGGGTCGAGACACCCGTCTGCGCCATCTCATTATCTGCTCGGCCCCTAAATGATGGAGAGAAACATTTAAATTACAATGGTTTTGGTTTTTTTTTAAACAAAATACTAAAAAAAAAAAAGACGCCTATACTATAAACATGCACACGCAGGTAGGTCCAAAATTAACAAACAGGGCAATACTGTAAACATGCACACACTGGTAGGTCCAAAATGAACAAACAGGGCTATACTGTAAACATGCACACGCAGCTAGGCCAAAAAAATACAACAAAATAATAAAATACATATAAACAAACACATAAACACTTACTTTCCACAATCTGGAGATGCAAAAGTGCAAGCAGGCATGGGGATCGGCGTCTCAAATCCGACCACCTGCGTTCCAGTTGGCCGATATCTCGGCGATAGCCAATGGAATGCAGGTGGCGGCGCACCTCCGCGTACGCCATCCACTTGCGGAGGTTGGTGATGGGGTGCGGATGATGGGTAATTCTCTGGTCCATCACCTCGGTGAGGACCAGTAGCTCATGCCTACAAAACGTGGAGGCTCTCAAGAAGGCAATGACTTTTTTTACACAAAACAGTTTTAATAAAGCTCCTTGAAAAAATTTGATTGGCTAATGTACTTTGTAAATTAAAAGGAACCATTCTATTGGTTATTGTATGAGTCATGTGACCTACAGCCTCACAAATATAATGTGAGTTATGATAGGCTTGATGCAGTGACATGCGTAAGCTAATTTAAATAAAAAAATTAAAGTAATAAAATCTGCCTATAAAAAAAACGCAAAACAATAGTAGCATTCCAAAAAACTTTTAATTTAGAAAAACCATCCCATTGGTCAAACCGTACGTATTCTGCAGAATACATACGGTTTGACCAATGGGATGGTTTTTCGAAAATTAAAAGTTTTAATATAATAAAATCTGCCTATAAAAAAAAAATGCAAAACAATAGTAGCATTCCAAAAAACTTTTAATTTCGAAAAACCATCCCATTGGTCAAACCGTACGTATTCTGCAGTACAAATGACACACACTGACAAGAATAAAGTTTATTGACATTGAAAAAAAAACAGGATTGCAAACATGTGAATAGCAATTAAGGTAATTAATATAGTGATTGCCATTAATCGATTAAAGTATGTTTGAAGAATGAAATAGCAGGCAATCGAAAACTGACAGGGCCACTTCCGGAATTGACTTGTGCGAGCGTTCCCTGCAACCAAAGAGGAGATGGACAGTCGCTATTTTGAACGTTCGCTAGCTAGAGGAGGGGTTGGGAGACTATGGGGCGGAAAAATCAGCTACGAGCGAACATACGAGCGAGCACTTGAATTTAAATATTTCCGCTAGTACGGCGGACGAGCGAACGGCCACTTGCATCCGGGTCTGAATCAGGCCCTCTGTTACAAACTCCAATCTGCATTCACCTGTCAGTTCAACCATATCAAGTACTGGTTCTGTTACAAACTCAGACCTGCATCCTGAGTAGCTGGCCTGCCACAATCAAGTCCATATCCAGCATTGCAGGTTCAGCAGTATTCTTACCTGTATCTTAAGCAGCTGGCCTGCCACAATCAAGTCCATATCCAACATTGCAGGTTCAGCAGTATTCTTACCTGCATCTTGAGTTGCTGGCCTGCCACAATCAAGTCCATATCCAACATTGCAGGTGCAACACTACTTCACCCAAACTGTGTCTGTAAATTGCAAGTCTGTAGTTTTGACTCTCAGATCCTCTAGCAAGTCTCCCAGTAGCAGACTCCAGTACACACCTGCACCTGTTTGCCCCTGCAATTAACTCTTGCCTTACCTGCTGCAAACTCCAGGTTAATGCTCTGTGGATCCCTTCCTATTGCATGAGCCCCATCAGCGAGCTCTAGGGGTCTCATGCAAATAGTGCAGATTCATCCTTAACATTAAGTAGGCTGAAAAAAAATCCAACTGGTACAGTAAACATATTATGCAGAGCTGATTTGTAAATGACCAAGCGTAGTGTTTTATATCTTGCCACTGGAGAGTAAGTTTCACTTTAATCAATTCCTGACTTCTTGGTGTAGCCCTGTGCATGTAGACGAGCCTTATAACATGCAATACTCCCATCTGCTTTCATCTTTCTGCAAATTACCCACTTACTCAGGTCCATGTTTTATTATAGTTAAGTGAGTCCACGCTGGTAGCCTCTGGTTCAGATAGGTCTCTAGCTGCTGGCAAATCCAGTGACACATACTTGTTCTGCTTTTCCAACTCCAGATTTTATTTAATTTGTGCTGTGTCTTGGAATATAGCATCTCTTGATTTGACAATCCTTCTAATATTTTGTATTTAAGTCTGTAACACTTACCTTCATTGCAATAACGAGGCATGATACACTTCAAAACTTTGAATAAAGCTTATCTCTGTTGGTATATGTACACAGACAGTACTTTTGAAAACTTTAAGATGCTTGACATTGGTTTTCTTTCTGGTCTTGCTTCAATTGGAGTTTTGTCTTTTAAAGCAATTGTGAGAGAGCACAATTCTTCAGGTAAATGGTGGTTGACACTGCTTCCATCCAGAATTGCATCCTTCAGCATGCATCTGACTCTTTCCAAAAATTTATTGTTTGCACGCTCACTTATACCAATTTGTTCTAGCATGTACACAATGGTTGATTGAAGCTCAAATCATGCTACTTTAGGAAAATTTCCAGATCTATGTTTAAGTATTAACCTCAATTATCAGATCTCAAGATCTTTAATCTGTGACCTCCTACTTTAGTCTAGATCTTTAGTCTGTGACCAGTTTGCTTTTCCAACAGTTTCTTGTAGTCTTCAATTTTCTCCATTACTTCAGAATTTTCTTTGATGAAGTAAATGTTTGACATTCTTGTGAAGTCATCTATGAAAATTATAAAGTATCTGTTTCAATTTATTGACTTGACTTCCATCGGATCACACACATCTGTACACACCAACTCCAAGGATGCTTCAGCTCTATTTTCTGACTTTGGAAATGATTGACAGTTTTGCTTTCCTGTTATACAGTTTCACATATAGGGCCATATTCAATTAGAGGCGAAAAGTCAGAGGTCGGACTTTTCGCCATTTTAAACAGCCACGGCAGGTGCATTAATTCATCTTTGAAGAAGTGGTGAAGAATAGCATTTAGCTATAATTTTTTGAAAAAAGAACTAGTCCCATCAAATTTGGGGTACATGAAACTGGGTGCAAGCATATTTTTACGTCCCTATAATGATTTTAAAAATTTCTTCAAATATCCACCAGCTGCAACCACCCACATTCTAGAAAACACCTGAAACATACTGGGGGACCCCCCTGAGTCAATTTAGCTAGTTTTTAATTTTGTCCCTCAACTTTTTTTTTCACCCCCAAAATGAAACCACTTTTTTTGGGGTGTCCTATGCTTATTTTTTTAAAATGTTTGACACAGATTACTTTAAGGGGACATTCCAAAGGCTGCATGGTACATTTTTTAAAATCTATACCCCAAAACCCCAATTCTGCATTCTTTTTTCACCACCTATGCAGTGGTGAAAACTTATCCCCATTTTTTTACAAAGACTTTTCACACCTGCGAAAACATTTTTTAATTGAATATGGGGATAAGTGAAAATGGCGAAAATGACGTCATCGGTGATAAATTGTCACCAATATCGGACTTTTCTCTTATTATTGAATATGGCCCATAGTCTTTTCTGTATCAGTCACTGATATTCATGTTACCATCCCATTCAGTAGTTTCTGGACATTGACATATATAAAATGACCCAATCTTCTGTGCCAAAGCTCCATAGACTGTAACTTAGTTGTCATCATCACAAACACTGCTGTGTGTCAAAACCATAATTGACTGCACCAGATACCTGTTGCTATTACAGTCCCTCTTCTGTTCCGCACATTGATTTTTCTTTTTGTGAAATTGACTCTGTGACCTATTTTCTCTAGGGCACTGATGGCTATGACATGTGTTCCCATATCTGGTAAATAAAGCACATCTTGTATTTCTGTAACTTTAGTTATATACCCCATTTTTAAGTGGGTAGTGACTGTCACAAATTTTGTAACTGTAAGCACGTTACTTCCAATTAATTTCATTGTTATAAGATCACACATTGGTAATATAGCGGAGCACTGTTCTTTGCAGCTGAAATGCCTAGTAGCACCACAGGCAAAATGTCAGCAATCTTTTCTATGACTGCCTATGCAACTCAATGGATGCTGACTCATCTTTTCTGTTGCATATCTTATTCTACATACAGTAGCATTTACATTATTCTGTTTACATTCAAATGCCTTGTGACCTATTTTGTGATAAATATAATACTTGTTCTTGAACTTTATGGGCTTCTCACTATTCTCAACAGTAAAATTGACAGGCACACATTCTTGGAACTGTAACATTTTTGTTCTGACAATTTTTGCAGTTAGCTTTGCTGTGTTTGATTTTAATTCCACAATCAGAAGGTCAAAATCAGACAATAAGTTCTATAGCATTGTCAAGGAGATCTCCTCACCATCTACGTGGACTCATACAGACGTTATCTGCTGTGAAATGGGCATAATTTTGTCAATGTGGTCACTTATACTTGTGCATTCACATAACTTTGTGTTATACAATACACACCTCAGATTAATTCTTCTCAATAGACCCACATCCTCATACACTGCCTGCAGTGCTGTCCACATATCTTTTGCTGATACTTTTCCATGTATGATAGAATATTTGTGTTGCTCAATTTTTAAACCAATTGTTCCCTTGGCTCTTTCTCAATCGTCTGGACTTGGACCATCACCAGGATTAACTGTAAATTTGCAAAATCTTTCAAACATGAATTGCATTTCCATTGAAAAGTTCCATGTAATGTAATTTTCAGCACCTCTTAGTTTAATGAACACCAATATGGGTGTAGATGCTGTGTGTGTACTGCAAATTCAGTGGAAGATTTTACCTAGGGCAGCAGGGCTGCAGCTCCCCCAGTAAAATCCATCACCTCAGCCAGTTGCAGTACATGATTGCAGGGGACAAAGAATGCAGGAGCACACTCAAAATACCAAGAACAATGATAGTCCCTATAGATTGTAAGCTTGCAAGCAGGGACCTCTGACATATATGTCTGTCTATTACCATGTTTTGTTCTATAAATGTTTCCAATTGTAAAGCACAACGGAATATGCTGCGCTATATAAGAAACTTAATAATAATAATAATAATAATAATAAAAAATAATAATCAAAATAATCCTGATAAACTCTACAAATAACATGGAGAATTTTACATGTTTGGCCAAAAATGTTTTTCCATCCACAGCCTCACACTGACCCCCATAAAATGGGTCCCTAACAGCCATAATACTAACACATTATGTCAATTCAGCCAGGACTTACCTATAATAATGGCCATTCTAGTATGTAGACAGCAATGTAGAAACCAGTGCAGATGTCAGTGATTGCTTTGGCTACACTGTGACTGGCAGTGGCTTATCATTGGAAGCACAACCTGCCAGTCACACACAGGACTGACAGCTCCAGGGTTCTTCTAAGGGATCCAGCTAATGCAGTCCCTAGAAGCTGGCATTGTGCACATGCACGGCACCACCACTGCTTCTGTGCATGTGTGAGTCCATTCCCTTCCAGAACCATTGCACAGGTGCCGGGACCTGACCATCCAGACAAGCAGTGGCAGTCACCCTCATGCAAGTGGGTATAAGCGACTTCCGTGCCCCGGCCCATAACTTGTTTAAATATATGTTCGTACAACTGGTGATGGTAATAGAAGAGTACTAGTATACACCAGTGAATCCCTCTAAGTCACAAAATAGCCCAGTGCTTCACCAGTAAGTGGTTTATTTAGCAGTATTGTGGATGTACAGCCATACTCACAGTTGTGCACATAACAGAATCTTAGCATAGACTGAAGCTTGAGCAGAGCATACAGACCACCAGCTGGTGACTGCATGTGGTGCAGGATGCAAGTAGTGAAATGAGGTGTGGAATGTAGTATATCACAGGGTCTCACTGAGCTAAGTGTCTGAGTCCTACTGTACTGCTCTTTCATAGTGACAAGATGGTGCCATGCATACACAGAAGACCAAACAACAACCATCTTGGTTATGTACTGATGCCTCCCTAAAGGAGCATCATGGAGACTGCACAGTAGCGCAACAGTTACCATGCAGGTACACCCACTGAAATTGCCTCTCTCTAAGTTCAAACTCCTTCTGCATCCCCCGGTGGTAACCATCATGATGCATGATTAGTGCAACTCGAATGCATGTGTAGGCTGAAAACATTGTAATACTGTAAGTTAGCTATTGTAATCTGCGCCAGGAAATAAGATGTGTATTTTAGGCAGTGAATGGTTGACACTGAGTGGAACATAGCTGTTAAGTGACATCAATTCAGAACAGAATTAAATAAGGCTATTAAAGCTATTAGTCAGAATGGATCTTCCTGTTGGTTTAGATCAGTTCATGGATGGAAACACAAAGGGGCATATTTATTAAATACCAGGACTTTGTCCTGATAATTATAATTTATTAAAGCTGCTAATAAATGCTATTACCTGCCATGTGCCATTTATTTAAGAGCCTCTAAAGGCTGTAGAGCTAATATAGAAGTGCAAAATTAAAAGTGCAATTTAAACATAATTTTGCTGTTATACCGCCGTTATTAGTTTTTATCTTCTGCGGATCTCGATTGTGAAATGACCTCAATGTTTCTTCATTATCCTGTAGGTATCTCCATCCCAGGATTGCTGCAACTTTATTTTGATGTTTGCAATTACTTATTATTAGGTAAACCAGGCATATCTCAAACATATGTTTTTTTTGTTTCTTTAGTTTGTAGATGTATAGATCCAGTTGTTAGCTTTGTGGTATTTCTTGCTTGTTTGTTTAATTTAATTTATTGCTAGCCATCCAAGTGGCGGGGGATTTGGGGGTTGTTTATAATCATTGCATTCACATGCTAGGTCTCATTATTTAAGAGCCTCTATAGGCTGTAGAGCAGAGGTCTTCAACCTTTGGCCCTCCAGCTGCTGTGGAACTACAGATCCCAGGATGCCCTGCCACAGTTTTAGCATGCTGTTATATCAAAACGGTGGCAGAGCATGCTGGGATGTTTAGTTCCACAGCAACTGGAGGGCCAAAGGTTGAAGACCTCTGCTGTAGAGCCTGGCTGTAGTGCCAATATAGAAGTGCAAAATTAAAAGTGCAATTTAAACATAATTTTGCCATTATACCATCATTAAACCAAAGTTGAACAGAAGGATAACACTCAAACACCACCAGAAATCTAAACATTTGGACAAAGTATCATCAAGAAAGGTGAGTTCAAAAACTACTTATTCAATACAAGCACTGTATGTCAGCATTATCAGGACATTAATCACTGGACTTTACTTTCTCATTGTAAGATCCTAACACTATACTTGCTAACTGTGTGCTAGCTCTTTGATTACACAAAATCCTCAAAGCTTACTCTTGTCTTGTTACCTAATTCCTATGCCTTGCCACATGTAATCTAGCTCCTAACACCATCTACTTTAACATTCATTTTCTCCACCTATTAAATCTCCACTTTTACTCCCATCATTAATAAACTTTTGTTATTGTGCAGAAACCTTTTCTCCACTGTATTCTCACGTGATCTTCTGCAAATCTCCTGCACTGTCACTCACATTCATACTTTATTCTTTCTTCCAGTTTTATTCCCCCTAACCACCTCTGCCACTCATGACCATGTTTTCTTCCACTCCCCCCTTCACTCAGTGTCTACCTAATCCTCTGCTCTGCCCCCTTCTTCTACCTTTATCCTTTCCCCCTTGCCTCCTTCACCATCTCCTTCCCTTATTTCTACTCCTCTGTCTGTCTTCCTCCCTCTCTTCTCCCACTACTACACTTGCATTCTCTTCTACCCCACTGATAATCCAACCCTCCTCTCCATGCCACCTCATCCCACTTCTGTCCACATCTTGTTAAACTCCCTCCCTACTCACTGCCTAAAGGTTCCCTTCCCAGCACTGGTGCCCGCACATTCTCTCCACTCTATTCATCTCGGTCCCCAAAATTAATCTCACATACTCGTTACAGTAATCCTGAAAATCTTGACATTTTAAAATAGAACTGAGGTCTTAACAGATAAACTGAAGATCTCAGTTCTTACCCGGTGCTCCTTAAATCACAAATATTATTGCAAAATTGCAAAAATTAGAAGTGTGATAATATAAAATTGCAATAATAATAAATCTCCTATGCTACCAACAGCGTTGCATACCTTGTTGTCAGTTGCTAGTCTGACACACACAGCAAAAACTACAAAGAAAGAGAATAGGTTGCGCTGCTGCTGCTAGACAATAATACTTGATTGATCCATGTAACAAACTTCTCTGAATCACAAAACATTTATTTTACATAATAAAATTGACATATTGATAAGTAAAATATCTCTATAGAGAATACATTCCAACAATATTGTTACAAATATTGTGACAACTTCATTTAACTGGAATATATGTATGAATGTTAAGGTAGAATTGAATTTGTCTGCTCACCGCTCAATATTGCAACTAGATTAAGTATCCAATGAGTGCATCTGAGGAACAGCATATGGGCTGATGCTTGCAATAGTAAAAACTCCTTATATTTGAATAAAAACTTTTAAAGGTGTGCCACTATAAATCTACTGAGGCAACTCTTCCCACAATAAGATACACAATGTCACTCCCCCTTCAATAGAATGGCCAGCTATACACGTGAATCTGTGTTTGACTGGGATCTGTGGTGCACCAATGATGCTGTTAAAACTGGATGTGTAGCACTCAATATAATGTCACTGGGATGGTGTCCACACAATGATAACTTGTTTAACAGCAGTCACCTCTGTAAAGCAATGCAGAGTGGTGGCTGTGAGCAGGGCACATACCTGACCGGCACCCTAGTCTGGCAGCGGTCTCGTGTCCTCACTGGTGATGTGGATGATATCGCTTGGACTCATGGCCAGAGTATCAGCTGGTTTCAGCTTATGTGAGAGCAGGACAAGGTAGCGGCTGTTTGCAGGGCACGCACCCGACCAATGGTGTGCATTGGTAATGGTCTCGTGGTCCCGCTGCTGATATAATTGCTGTCGCTCTCTCTCACATCCTGACTCCCAGCTGATTGAGCTCTTGGTGAGCCACCACCTCTTTGCTCGATTGGTAAACTTTGGCGGCTAGATAAAAGTCAAATTCCAGATAATAGTAGCACTTGGTCACTATAGATTAACTCCATAGCTATCTTGAAAAAGCTTCCAGAGAGGAACAAAATGCATTGAAGGGGTTAATCTCTAGTGACCAAGCACTGCTATTATCTGGAATTTGACTTTTATCTAACCGCCATGTGGTGAAGGTCCGGAGAAGGGTTGAGCCCTGCAGCATGATGAGGATCCGAAGCAGGGTTGAGCCCTGCAATGTAATGAGGGTCCAGAGCAGGGTTGAGCCCTGTGGCATGATGGGGATCCGGAGCGGGGTTGAGCCCTGCGATGCACGAAGGGTCCGGCGACGATAACTGTAATGGTGCGTTCAATGTCCACAGAAGTAGAAGACAACAGGCAGAGTAAATAATCCAGCAGGGGATGCAACCACAGCGATGGAGCAGGATAACAATACTTACGCAAAGGCAATGCTAATGCTGAGCTCTGTAGAATGGCTGGTAACCAATATCAGAAGTTTAACTGGAACACGGGCAGAGATATAGCAAACTCCACAGCAAACCACAGGCACAGCAGGGATCTGGCAAGAGTCCAAGAAAGTAACAGGCTTTATACTATGGGTATGTGATCCATAGGAAGTTCAGAAAATGTGACCCAAATGGAATCAGGTTTGAAATAATAAGTAATCAGAAAACCCACAACCTGATAACACCTTTGATACAGATGATCATTTTAACTCTCTATCCCCTGTATGTAGGGAACACCAGCAACCAGGATAGCTCCTCCAATGACCACAGTGGAACTTTTCTAAATGTAGTTTATCTTTACGTAATGAGATAGTCACAGTCCTGACACACTCTCTTGCACCCCTCAGCCTGGGGGTCGCCATTGTGGTGGTGCTGGTGTCCTTCTATCCCCTGGTTACACCTACCAACTTATCCCCCCTGAACCATCCCTTACATTCTCTACAGTTGAGGTTCATGCTATATGCCTCTTCCAAACAGTACACCTGTGAGTAGCTATCATTTACTGTCCCCCTGGCACTCCCTCCAAATTCCTTGACAACTTTGCTTACTGGCTCCCTCACTTTCTCTTCTCAGACCTTACCTCCATTATCCTAGGTGACTTCAATATTCCAATTGATATCCCCACTGAATCCTCTGCTTCCAAACTCCTTACCCTCACATCCTCTTTTGGTTCTCCCAATGGACCTCCTCCCATGTGAGTGGGCATTCACTTGATCTGGTTTTCACTCACTGCTGTGATATTTCTGATTATTCCAATTCCCCCTCTCTGACCATCACCTTCTCTCTTTTAACTTATCCCTCTCTCCTTCCCCTCCTCTACCTCCTAAGGCCACTATCACTAGGTGTAACATTAAGGCTATCGACACAGTTCTTCAATATTCCAATTGATATCCCCAATGAATCCTCTGCTTCCAAACTCCTTACCCTCACATCCTCTTTTGGTTCTCCCAATGGACCTCCTCCCATGTGAGTGGGCATTCACTTGATCTGGTTTTCACTCACTGTTGTGATATTTCTGATTATTCCAATTCCCCATTCCCCCTCTCTGACCATCACCTTCTCTCTTTTAACTTAACCCTCTCTGCTTCCCCTCCTCTACCTCCTAAGGCTACTATCACTAGGTGTAACATTAAGGGTATCGACACAGTTCTTTTTCTTCCCTACTTGACTCGCTTCTCTACCCTTTGCTCTCTCTCCTGCCATGAACGAGCTGCTTCATTATACAATGCCTCCCTTACTTCTGCTCTTGACTCTGTTGCTCCGGCAATCACTACTCACCCTCAGATCCACACCTCAACCCTGGCATTAAAAAGCACCAGATATCTGAAAAAGTGTTCACGAACCAAAGAGCGATAGTGGAGAAGGTCACGCTCTTGGGCAGATTTTCTCCATTTCAAATTTATGCTCTCATCTTACAGTGCTGCCCTTTCCCTCTCTAAACAGTCATATTTCAAGCACCTCATCTCCTCTCAATCCTCAAATCCCCAGCGACTCTTCACCACCCTGAACTCCCTCCTTGCCTTCCCTCCATGCTATCTGCCCTTGAATTTGCTACCTACTTTACATATAATATTGACTCCATATGTCAGGATATCATATCCCACCAGTCCCCCAGCATTACACCTCCTCATTTCCTGGATCATCCCTCCCCTTCCATTTTACCTACACTGACATCCTTCTTCCCTGTATCTGGAGAGGAAGTTATGGCCCTTATCCAGTCCTCCCCCGCTTTCACCTCCCCCTTGACCCTATCCCTTCACGTCTCCTCTGCTACCTTTCTCCCTGTGCCTGTTCCCATCTTGCCCACCTCTTCAATCTCTCCATCTCATTATGGCACTGTCCCTTCTGCATTCAACCATACCCTTGTCTCCCCCATTCTTAAAAAACCTATCCTTAAAAAACACTCTCGCCAACTACCAACCCATCTATCTCCTCCCTTTTGCATCCAAACTCCTTGAGCATATTGTTTACAAATGCCTTACCACCTTTCATTCCTCCCACTCCCTCCTTGACCCTTTTCAGTCTGGCTTTCATTCTCACCACTCCACTGAAACTGCCCTCACTAAAGTCAGCAACGACCTCCTTGCTGCCAAATCAAAATGTCACAACTCTCTGCTCATTCTCCTTGACCGTTCTGCTGCTTTTGACACTGTGGGCCACCATCTCCTGCTGCAAATCCTTCACTCCCTTGGTCTATGTGACACTGCCCTCTCCTGGCTAAGCTCCTACGTCTCTGACCGATCCATCTCTGTCTCCTCTCATGGCTTATCTTCTCCCCCATATCCTGTCACAGTAGGTGTTCCCAAGGTTTTGTTCTTGACCCACTCCTTTTCTCCCTCTATACATCCTCTCTAGGTGAACTCTTCAGCTCTTTTGACCTCCATTATCATCTCTATGCTGATGACACTCAGATCTACCTTTCCTCCCCTGACCTCTCTCTCTCTCTCCTCACTTGTATCTCCAACTGCCTCTCTGCTATATCTTCCTGGATGTCCCAGTGATTTTTCTTAAACTTAATATGTCTAAGACTGAGATGATAATCTTCCCACCCTCCCACATAACCTCACTTCCCACTATTTATTAATCAATTGATGGCACAACTATCTTCTCTAGCCCCAAAGTGTGCTGTCTTGGAGTTATCCTGGACTCCTCCCTCTCCTTCAACCCAATTACCCAGTACCTCTCACAGTCCTGTCATTTCCATCTCAAAAATATTTCCAGGATCAGACCCTTTCTCACCCAGGATGCTAGTAAGACCCTAATACACTCACTGGTCATCTCCAGATTGGACTACTGTAACCTTCTCCTATCTGGCCTCCCCAACTCCCATCTCTCTACTCTCCAGTCTGTCCTCAATGCTGCCGCTCAACTCATCTTTTTCTTCAAATGCTGGCTCCCCTTCCCCTTCAGAACCCAATTCAAGGTTCTCACACTCGCTTACAAAGCCCTCACACACTCCTCTCCCATTTACATCTCTGACCTCATCTCCCTTCACTTTCCTGTCCGCCCTCTTCATTCAACAAATGTACACCACCTCTCATGCCAACTGATTACTTCCTCCCACTCCCGCCTCCAAGATTTTGCCCGTGCTGCTCCCCATCTTTGGAATTCTCTCCCTCTCCCCATAAGACTCTCCACCTCTCTACAATCCTTCAAATGGTCTCTCAAGACCCACTACTTCATCAATGTCTCCAGCTCTCATCCTAACTTGTTGCCACATGCTCCCTCCTCCCTGTCTTCCCCTTCTGTATCATGCCTGTCTCTTCCCCTTGAGAATGTAAGCTCTTGCGAGCAGGGTGCTCTACCCTCTTGTGCTTATCCTTACTTTATTTTCATTGACTTTTTACTCACAACTAGGACACCTAACACGTGGTTGTGTATGCTCTGTTGCTTAATTGGGTGTTATGGCCACCAATGTATCAATGAATATTATCCATGTCCTTGTCCTGCATTGTATTATATCGTATTGTACTATAAGTCACTTTTTTCGTTATGTAATTTGTAAGGCACTGCGAAGCACTTGTGGCTCCATATAAATAAATAATAATAAGTAAAAGTAAAATGATTGCTAATATGATCACTTTGCTTCATGGTCCGGGACCAGCAGTGCTACTACCTCTCTTGGAAAATGTTGCAGAATGTTGCCCAAAGGCTACAACTGCTAATGCCATCTGAAGATGGAATAAGTGACCAGAGAAAAACATTTTAGCAGCCTCCATAGGAACCAATGGGGACAGCATTTGCACTCAAAAACTATATCTTCGATATCTGCTGTGATCTTTCCCAAACATACATCCACTGGATCCTTAGTTTTTGTGGATAACCCCTGAAAAATACCTATTTTCATGGAACATTCTTCAAATACTGTTTGATAAATAAGTCTCGAAGGGAGAAGAAGAAAACATATATATATATATTTATCATTTCCCTAGTAGAGGAAAATTAACTTTTCCATTGCTGAAACATCCGATTCTGAACCTTTGCAAGTAGGAAAAGTGTAAGGTCCTGTACATTTTTATTTGTAGTGCACCAGCCCTAATCAATTTCAAAAGTCCAACACACAATAAGAAAAATATCTTGGGAAATACTGGGACCTTATCTCAATAAAGAGTTCACAGCGGGGATGAAGTTGGTCATTGTCCTCTTACAATAAATAACTACCCAATAGTACATTAAAAGTTTGCCTTCTTGGTATGTTTCCTTAGTATTCAACATTCAATGTAAGGATATATTCTCTGTAATATGTACAGTACAATTAGCTCTGAATGCAAGAGTATGACTGAAACACAGGAGACCATATTTAAAAAGAGAATATCCAACAATTTTGATAGTAAGTAAAGGAATAATTTTTAAACTTTTTTTAATAATTATGTATTTTATTAAATTGGAATTTATTTTTTTAGGTTCCAGTTGTATATATTTATGATTAAAAGCACCTCACCTTTCTCTTTTGGGTTACATATCTTTAGGAACTGCATGTCCTTTTTATGTGACAGCAACAGATTAATCTCAGTTGTTATCCACTTGATACATTACACAAACTGTTGACACAGAAATTTCATGTTTCACCTACCACTGGAATTCTGGGTAGAATTAACATTTAGGAATTGGTGTCTTTCCAATTACTGTGGCCACAGTTTGATAAATTTGTTCAACAATATGAGATTGCCCTGTGTACACCCAGAATAAGACATCTTATAAACCACCTTGTGGTTTGCTTAACCCACTGTATGTGCCTTCTAGTCCCTAGATGGACATTTCTTTAAAATTCATTATAGATTTTCCATTATCCAAGACTTTCATCGCCATATTAAGGTTTGTGAACAGATTTTTAAAAATTGCACATTTTGTACCTTTGAATAAATTGCCTACTGCTCCTCAGAGATTGCATGTGTTTTTAAATTATGTATATAGACTTCATGTGTGCCCAGATTACATTGTTTCTAATAAGGGCTCACAGTTTGCTTCTCAATTTTTGAAGTCATTCGATAAAAAAAAAAATTATATAAATTAAATTGAAGTGGTCATCAGGTTACCATCCACAAAAAAATGGTGAATTAAAACAAGTCAATGTCTGAGACCATATTTAAGAACCTATAGTAATTATCAAAATGTCAATTTCAGAAGAATATTTATATTTGGCAAAATTTGCTTACAATAATAGTCATCCTTAAACATGGATAAAATATATAGGTTGCGCTGACCTGTTTCTGTACAAAAATATGAGTCAAGTATGTACAATGAATACAATAAATTAAACATTTTATTTAAAAAAAACATGAAATATATAAGATGTACTTAACTACTGTCACAAATGGTATCTGCGAGTTACCTCTCTCAGGTGGTGATCGGGATTCAACGGAGACCGGCATGACTGGAACCACAGAAGCCATAGATAGCTCTATTTGCAAGATTTGTGTAGCAGTGAAAACTGCCTTTGATGATAAATGACAGGAACTAGGAGGAACCGGACTGGGACTGGCAGGAAGACTTGTTGAGTTGAACTGATGAACTAGGAACTTGACTCTGGACTGGAACTATGTGGCTTGGACTGATGAGCTTGGAACTTGACTCTCGACTGGAACAACGTGGATAGAACTGATATGACAGGAACTTGACTCTGAACTGGAATAACATGACAATGGCTGAAGGGAAATCAGGTAATGCTGAGACAAGGGTTAAACAGGGTGATCCGGAAATGCTGTGACAAAGGTTGGAACTCAGGTGCAGACTGGATTGGATAATTGGGAATTACAGGTTCAGGAAGGAATGGGTAGGTTTGAGATTTAGGTTCAGGGTGGGAGTGGGTAGGTAGAAGGGGCAGGAGTTGATCCACAGCAGGAAGCACGATGCAGGTTTGCAGGGTGCCAGGGACCAACCAGGAGTAGGGCTAGCAGAGCACATGACTAAGGTCAGGAGCACAGGAACTGACTATTAGCTGATGCTAGCAGGACGTCAGGATTGACAGGTATTGCTGTAGCTGGTTTTCTAGATGCACCAGGGGTTGCTGTTGCAGGTTTTCTGGATTGCACCAGGGGTTGCTGTAGCAGGTTTTTGGGATTGCACCAGGGGTTGCTGCAGCAGGTTTTCGGGATTGCACCAGGGGTTGCTGTAGCAGGTTTTCGGGATTGCACCAGGGGTTGCTGTAGCAGGCTTTAGGGATACACTTGGATACAGAAACAGCACGACCATACACCATGGAAGTAACGAGATGTTCAAGCCTAGAATTCTATCAGGGGAGGATATATATACCCTGGGTCTGGCTGCAATTGGTGGATATGGACAGGTGATCTGGCAGTAGCATTCTGAGTGGTGGAAGGCACAACATGCGGAGGGAGTACTCATCTCTGCAGCACTGAGAATCAGAACCACACCTGCGATTCCAATCAAGACTAGCAATGCTCACAGACAGAGCAGAGCCCAGGTGAAATAATAACTGTGGAAGGAATGCAGGGAGAAGTGCTGCAGCCAGCATGATCAGAACAGGTCCTCCAGGCAAATTACACATATACAGGGGTATTCAATATGGGAGCAAAAACTCAGTTTTTGCGTTAATATCGCACCTATGACATCATCGCAGGTTTTAGTTTTGCACCATATTCAATTTCAAAGACTTTTTGCAATTTCGAAAACTCTTTGATAAAAAACGGGGATAACTTTTCACCATTGAATAGGTGTCGAAAAAAAGTGCAGAATTGGGGTTTAGGGGTGCAGGACATTTAAAAAAGAACTGTGTCAAAAAAAAGTTTAAAAAAAAAATAGGGACACCCCAAAAAATGAATTTAAAAATTGGGGTGAAAACAAAAATGGGAAAAAATTGTTTAACAATAGGGAAATAGGTTCAGGGCTATTCTGCAAGTAGTATGCGGCAGGTGTTTTCTAGAATAGATTTATAGCGGCAGGTGCACAATTGCAGAATTTTTAAAAACTTACTTTAGGGACATCAAAATATGCTAGTACCCATTTTCATGTACCCCAAATTTGATGGGACCACTTAAAAAAATGAAAAAACTAACCTAAGTGCTCTTCTGCATCACTTCTTCAATGTCGGGAAAAAACACCTGCTGCGGCTATTTAAATCCCCGACTTTCAATTACAGGCTAAAACGGGGGTACCCATAGTGATCCCCCATGTTTTTACAACTTTAGGAAGGTCCAACAATTTTTTTAAGGAAAATTTCGTAACTTTACGCAAATCCCACTTCGCAGGCTCCCATTTCCGTTAGTTTCATATTGAATACGGGGATAAGCAGGCGCACGCCCGATACTTTAACGCAGGTAAAAGCTCTGATATGAAACGTAAACTTCAACAGCGAAGTTTACGTTTCATATTGAATACCCCTCATAGATCCATGGAGACAGCTGGCAGTGGTAAGTCAACAGGCAAAAGGTGAAAACTAGACAGGTTCGTGACAAAAACATATAATACCAATTTAGTGGATAAGCTTGACACAATGTAACTGTAAACACTCCTCATATAAAAAAGTAGGGAGAAGTACATGAGGGAAGAGAGCCCTGCTCATGAGAGCTTACATTGTAAAAGGGAGGGGCATTCAGACAGGTGTGACATAGATGGGGTAGACAGTGAGGAAAAATCATGGAGTAGCGAGTTAGGATGAAAGCTGGAAGGCTTTGATGAAGTAGTGGATCTTGAGAGCTTGTTTGAAGATTTGTAGTGATAGGGAGAGCGTTCCAGAGGCAGGGAGCAGCAGGGACAAAATCTTGGAGTCGGGAGTTGGAGGAACTGATCAGTTGGAAAGAGAGGCATTATGCATTTTTTGAGCAAAGTGGGAAGGCAGGAGTGTGAAATAAGATGAGATCTGAGATGTATATTGAAGAGGATTGGGTGAGGACTTTGTGAGTGTAAGAAACTTGAAAAGGGTTCTCGAAGGCAAGGGGAGCCAGTTTAGAGCTTGTAGAGAAGATGGGAGGCAGATGTAGAACATTTGATGAGGAAGATGAGCTGAGCAGCAGCATTGAGGACAGACTGGAGTGGACAGAGGTGGGAGTAAGTGTGGCCTGATAGCAGGAGGTTACAGTAGTCCAATCTAGAGATGACCAGTGAGTGGATGAGGGCCTTAGTTGCCTCCAGGGGGTCTGATCCTGGAAATATCTTTTAGATGAAAGTGGCAGGATTGTGAGAGTGTGTGGTTTTAAGAAGAGGGAGGAGTAGTTCTTGTTTCTCAAATACAATGTCCTCCAGCTTTACTCCTACCTTCTGCCTCCAGTCATAATTTGAGAACAAGATCAACATGTATTTCATAGTATACTGGATTTCCAAAAATGATGGAAAAAAAATGATGACCTTTTGATTAAATGGAAATAATGTAGTGTGGAGGAAATTTTCTGGGAGCTGCTGACAAATGTCCAACCTTAATGTAGGATCCAAACTTTTAAAAATATATATCCTACCAAACCTAAAGCATTTGAAAGTATCTTTGTGAGAGGCGCATACTGTCACAGTCAGTTATATTTTATGGATTCTACACAGTTGTTTATAACTTGTGTCTTACAGTTTAGTAGATTGGCTTAGCACTATGACTCTCAGGGTTATGGAGTATTACACACAGGTTGAGGTGGACTCCTGGTTGCCAGTGTCATATTACGTGACTGACCTAGCTCTGCATATATCCATCTGCCTATTTGGATCTGTCATCTGACCATACTATGTATTGACCCGTTCTGCTGTATGACCTTGCTCTGTATATACACTTCTGCCCTCTGACTACACTCATGTCTCCATTATTTGCTCTTTCAAATGCTATGTATTGATTACTGGGCTAGCACGCTACAATATCTTCACTAATAAAAAGCACAATGGTGATGTGAGATCTGTATTTTTTGTGCACAGTCCTAAGACTAAACATGCGAATTAGACTGGCTGTATTTGAACTCAGAAGCTAAGTTACTGGGTAAGTTAACACTAGTGCCATGACTTGCCCTTATTGGAGTCTCTGTCCCAGCAAGAGAATAGTGAATTTGAAGGAAAAAATTATTTTTGCTTTGCTAAAGTAATCATTATTATCTAGAGATGAGCGGGTCCGGTTCTCAGAGAAGCAGACTCACCCAAATTTGCAGATACGAGGTGAGATCAGAGTCTGGCTCAGGTTTGCCCGCCTGACTCAGATCTCAAAATGAGGCAAAATGTCATCATCCCGCTGTTGGATTCTCACAGGTTTTGGATTGTATAAAAGTCCCTCCCCCACGGTGATTGGCGCCAATTGCTTGTTGAGTCCCGGGTTGTCAGGACTGTGCTTCATCCAAGAGGAGCTGCTGTGTCCATTCAGGGGTTGCTGTGTCCAGTAAGAGCAGGGGCAGTGTCTGCTGTGTCCATCCAGCATCCAGGGGTTGTTGTGTCCATCTAGGGCAGGGGCTGCTGTGTCCACCCAGGGGCAGAGGCTGTTGTGTCCATCCACGGGTTGCTGTGAACATCAAGGGAAGGGGCTGCTGTGTCCATCCAACGGGTTGCTGTGTCCATCCAGGGGCAGTGGCTGCTGTATACATCCAGGGGTTTCTGTGTCCATCCAAGGGCAGGGGCTGCAGGGGTGTATGCGTAAAAAATATTGACACTGTTAGTGGAAACACAGTGTATTCATAAAATACATTGTGACACTGTAAGTGAAAAATGCAGTATATTCATAAAAAATATTGTCACACTGTAAGTGGAAAACACAGTGTATTCATAAAAAAACTTGTTACACTGTTAGTGGAAAATGCAGTGTATTCGTAAAAAATATTGTCACACTGTATATGGAAAACGCAGTGTATTTGTAAAAAATATTGTCACTCTGTAAGTGGAAAAAGCAGTGTATGTTGATGTCGAGAATGTTTGTGTAAAAACTGTAAATCAGACAGCAGTTGTTCCGCATGGTAGGAAAAATCCCATTGTTGTCATGCATGAGCAAAGGACAAAAAATCCACTTCTCATGTGTGGAATCATTTCCATACAAATCTTGACAACAGTTGTTTAGCCATCTGTAACCTTTGCCTAGCAAAAGTGAGTAGAGGTAAGGACCTCAACCATCTTGGAACCTCCTCCCTGTTACATCACTTGCAGTGCATTCATCAAATTGAAAAGTGTTTTTCAAATTCAGAAACTTTGGCTAAACAAAAGTAACAATCAGTCCAGTGTCACCTAGCTGCTCCCTTCTTTCTGTTAGTTCTATTACCATATAGTGTTCATATATTGTTGCAAGTATAATTCCGTGTGCTGAGGAACAATAGGGGGTTAAACCCCCTCCCTTTTCTAATTGGTATGACCCCTCCCGTTCATGCACCTGAAAAGTATTATCAGATTGATTGAGCTTCCATTTTTTTGTTTGTGGTCATAAGATGCATGAATGAGCCAGCATCAGCAGGGCATTCTGGTTCTAGTAGTGCTTGTTGGAGTTCCCAGGGGTGACTCCAAGGTAAGCTGGCTCTCAATTTGGATGCATTTATGTATGTGCCTTTATCATGAGGCCTTACATTTGCCAAAATATATATGTGCCTTTACTATGAGGCCTTATAATTGGTATATATTAAATTTGGGGTGAGCATTTGGGCATAGGGCCCCTGAGGCTACTCTGGATGGGCCTTCTCTGGGCTTCACCACTTAATACACATAGTTACTTTTCACATCACCTTTTATGTTTGTTTTTTATTCAAGTAATTTTTTCACATATTTTAACCTCTTTTTCAACACTTATTAACTACTCGCACACATCTATACTTTACACTGCACTGTCACTCTTTTTCCATTTTCGTGTGATGCCCTGGGGGGGTCCTGGGCTGGATGTTTTTTGGGGTGCTCTGTGCCCTGGATGTGAACCCCTTAGTGTTAGGGACTGTTAGTGATAGAGAAGCTGTGACGTGGCCTAGCAGCTTCCCATCTATTTGCAAATGCATGCAACCAATATCTATGAAGTTCTATTACCATATAGTGTTCATATATTATTGCAAGTATGATTCAGTAGGGGGTTAAAACCCCCTCCCTTTTCTACTTGGTATGACCCCTCCATTTCATGCACCTGGAAAGTACTACCAAATTGATTAAGCAGCTGCAATTTTTTTTATTTATTTTTTTTGTTTGAGATCCAAGCACCTGCAATCTCCATCACCAACAACTGCACATCATCAACATCCTCAATCATTAGCAAAAGTAGTCCTGCATCCAATTTAATACAAATTACCCACTCCTCTCCTATCCATGGTTCCTTAGAAGGATCCTTGTGTGCTACGCCTGTTGCTGCTGCTGCTGTGAGTGGATTTTCATCCCAGACAGGGACCATGAAGAAGACTACTTTTAGTAGTTTAACCAAACAATTGACTGTGAAACAATCCTTTGCAATGGTGAACAAGTATGACAGCAGACAGCAGACACCCAGTTGCACAGCCAAAACAGCTATGCTGATATTAGATGTGCATCCAGTTTCAGCCATTAATGCAGTGAGTTTTAGACAGTTAATTGAGGTCCTGTGTCCCTGCTAGATTCCAATTCTCTAGAATAGCTATTCCCAATCTGTACAAGAACATTAAAACAACCATATTAATGTCCTCCTAAATGCTGTTGTGCCCACTCTCCACTTAACCACAGATATGTTGACAAGTGGGACAGGGTAAACTAAAGATTACATGACTGTGACAGCCCACTGGGTAGGTGTATTGCCTTCAAAAGTGCAAACAGCAGCACCAGCATCTTTCAAATCCCAGCTCATACAGAGGCAGGCTACTCTGTGTATCACTGTTTCACTAAGAGGCATACTGCTGAGAACCTCTTAGAAAAACTCAGATAAATCATTGCAAGATGGCTTACCCCACTTGGACTCTCCTTGGGATTTGTGATTTCTGACAATGCCACCAATATTGTGCGAGCATTACATGTGGGCAAATTCTAACATGCCCCATGTTTTGCTCACACAATGATTTTGGTGGTGCAACATTTTTTTTAAAAATGACAGGGCTGTGCAGGAGATGCTCTTGGTGGCCCAAAAGATTTTGGGACATTTTCAACATTCAGCAACTGCATGTCAAAGATTGCAGCACCAGCAAGTACTGTTGAATTTTCTCTGCCTTCAGCTGAAGCAAGAGGTAGTACCTAGGTGTAATTCTACCATCTATATGCTTCAGCATATGGAGGAGCAGCAAAAGGCCATCCAGGGCTGCACTACAACCTGTGACATAGGGAAAGGAGCGGGAATGCACCTTAGTCAAGTGCAGTGGAGAATAATTTTTGTGTTGTGCAATTTTATCAAACCCTTTGAACTTGCCACACGTTAAGTTAGTTCAGACACTTCCAACTTAAGTCAGGTCATTCCCGTAATCAGACTTTTGCATAAGCAGCTGGGGAAACTGAAGGAGGAGCTGAAACGGAGTGATTCTGCTAAGTATGTTGGACTTGTAGATCAAGCCCTTCATTCACTTCATCAGGATCCAAGCGTCATCAATCTCTTGAAATCAGATCACTATATTTTGGCGACCATATTTGATCCTAGGTTTAAGTCATAAATTGTGTCTTTCTTTTCGATGGACATAAATCTGAAAAGATCCAAAGAGCTGTTGGTGAAAAAATTGTCAGCTTAAGTGGCACGTGACACCGCAGCATCTCATCCTTCAGTTTCTGCAGCTGCCAGGAAAAAACTAAATTTTCTGAAGAGACCCACTGCTGGTGGAGATGCAGATTAGTCAGCAAAACCTAATGACATCCGGTAGGGTCTGAAAGAACTGCCTACAATTAGTGACATGTCTACAGTGACTTCGTCCGATACAGTCACCATTCAGAGAATGGCAGATGATTATTTTGGGGACAGCATCCAAATAGGTATGTCAAACAGTTCATTTCACTGCTGGCAGGAAAAAGAGGCAATTTGGAGACCCTTATACAAATTGGCTTTGCTTTATTTAAGTACCCCTCCCTCCAGTGTGTATTCTGAAAGAGTTTTCAGCGCAGCCGGGAACCTTGTCAGTGATCGGTGTAGGAGGTTACTTCCCCAAACTGTGGAAAAGATGATGTTCATCAAAATTAATTACAAATTCCACAAAGAAGACCTTTACCAGCAATTAAGTAAAAACAATACCGAAGCACCTGTAATGGTGGATTCCAGCGGGCATTAATTAATACTGTGTGAAGAAGAGGATGTACACACTGATGGGGATGATGATGACATCTGATCTTACCTATGTTGTAAAGACAGTTTGTGTATGGGATCATTGCCACCAATGTCCACTGCGCATTGGCAGCTTGTTTTGTGGGGGGTCCAAACAAACTAATAATTTCAGCCACAAGTGGCAGTCCCTGTTGCTGAAGTGATTGGTTTGTTAAACTGTGTATGTACTGTTTCATTCATATATACAAAACATAAGGGTGGGTTGGAGGGCCCAAGGACAATTCCATCTTGCACCTTTTTTCTTTGGATTATGTGCTGTTTGGGGCATTGCTGCCTGACACTTTTAATTTTATGGTTTATGAATGTCCAGAAATTGTAATGGCCACAGACAGCATCTCCTGCATGCCCCTTTCATTTTTTTAAAGAAAATTCTGAACCACCAAATTGATGGGGTGGGCAAATATAAGCAGCAGCAGTAGCACAGAGCATCTTCCTGCAAGGATGTGTGCAATAAAGTGCACCGCAAATACATTTAATACAAAAATTTGTTGTGTATATTGGTCGCATACAAATATATTTACATGGTACATACAGTGCGCAAAGCAGGCTGAGGTAACCTGAAGCACGCCACCTGTTGTTGACAAATAACTTCCAGTAGGCCCAGCAAACATCAAAGATGTTGGAAGATCTAATTTAGCTGGAGAACTACAGGCTGATTTCCTCTGATGTAAATAGCAAGTCTGGGTCCCATTATCCCTAACAACCTCCCTGAGTACAAACTTGTAAATATCTGTTTACAGTATGCTCTAGCAGCACCTCCACAAGCAAGGCCACCACATTTTTTTTATTAAATCATGATGTATAAATAATTTAAAAACCTGCTCCAGATCAAAGATGTCTTTTAGGAAATGAAGAACTTGATCCTAGATTGATCTTCCCTCATAATTTTTTTAAGAATCAAAACATCAAATTAAAAACTAATCAATCCTTCCTTTCTTTCACTGTCTTTAGTCCATAAGCATATTCCAACTCCGTCGAGCCTCTGACTTAGTTAAGGAAAACATTCTTGGTTTTTAAAATTCCTAGGGGTCGCATAGTTTATTAAACTGCCATTCTGTCTTCCACTGCAATGCCACTCTGTGCCATGTTCAAATCTGAACTGCCACATGTTAGTGCCGCCTACTGCTGTCACTTAGCTTAGTCAGCCAGCTAGCTGGATGCAACCTTTTGGCCCTAAACTAGATGAAAAAAATCAATATTGTGAGCTGGTCAAAATTGCCTGGAAATGACTGGAAATAAATGTTATTGAGGTTAATAATACTGTAGGAACAAAAACAGGCCCAAATTATGTGATTTTAGCAGTTTTTATGATTTTTGTAGAAAAAATACCGATCCAAAACCATAACCAAAACAACATGCGCAAGGGTGGTTTTACCAGAACCAATCATGATCCAAACCCAAAACACGAGTGTCGGCGCACATCTCTATTATCATATCCACAGAGTATTAAAAATGTGGGATATGACAAACAGTTTTCCCTGATTCTGTTAATGTTGGTTCATAAGATGTTGTTTAAACCCCTGGTGGCAAAACCAGAGCTTTCTATTCTTAAAATGAATATACAATCAACATAAGGTATGTAATAAATAAGTTTGCATTTATTCTATTTATGTAATTTTGAATGATCATATCTTTCCTTAGAATAGATGTGCAAATGCAATGAAAACATTCATATTTAATTATTTTTTTTTGTCAACATACAATATAAATTTGCAAGTGCAGTAATTGTCTTTAAATGTCACTAAGTCAACAGAGGATACTTTGACCTTTTCCTCTGAGACATGTAAGAGAGAAAAGTACACAGATGATCACTAATCTCCTATGTAAACTACATTATACTGAAAAGCTTCTTAATATTGACTAGAAAGTCAGTTCTGTAGCTGTACTTGTTGATTAGATCTGGTTCTGTTCAAGTGATTTATTTACTTGATTAATCATATGATTCTGCAAAAGGGCAATTTCCACTCACAGTGCCTAGGATATTGATGTTAATTGCTTTACTGGCAAATTTACTGAATTTATTTCTATGTGATAACACAGCAGGTAGTAAAATATACACACTGTGGTGTTATTGGGAGGATTTTGACATTGACATGAGTATTTACAGAAATGGCATAAACATTTCAAAGCTTAAAATGCACTGCAAACTGCAAACATGAAAAAATAGTGAACAGAAACACAGATAAGGAGTCTGGCACCAGAGAATAAAAGATTAGTACGGAATTACGTTTCTATATTCACCCACACTTCTTAACAGTTGAGGAGGAGAATCTGTCTTCTAAAGATGAAAAAGGAAAAAAGTAATGATCAAGGACTATCTGATGTCTCATGTGTCATTCACTATCTGCACCTTCAAAAAAGCTGTATCTCATTAGGCTCCGGAGGGATACTACCATGCTATAAAGGGCCGACTTTAACACTGAACTGAATTCATAGCATCCTTTTCTCATTTTTCTCAATAACCTGCCTAAATGAATCTTTGTTGTCGCTGATATTCATAGTAATGTAAATTATTTGCCCTGCAGTTATAAATATTTATAATTTCAAAATCAAATAAAACATTACCACCAATAGCAGAAGAACAATGGTTTGGTTATACATTTGTTATAACTCTTATTATTATTATTATTATTATTATTATTTATAATTAGTAATTAGCTGCATAAGCTAAGTAGCATATCATTCTTGCCAGAATGTCCCAGAGGTCCTGAATCTCTGGTGGCTTTCCCAGATGTGCAAAAGAGTTTGCAAGTCTCCTGGACCTGCCTGTCACCTGCCTGCGGCCACCCACTTCCAGAGTGGGTGGTTCTTGCAGCAGAATGCACAATTTGTGCTGAATACCATCATTATGGCCCTACCACCTGCTTCACAATGCTGGTAATTATGACATTGTGAAGTGGGGGGTCTGGACTATGATTATACATTTGCTAAGATCCCACTCCACCCACTTTGCCGCAGCACTCACCCCTCTATCCCCTGCAGAGCCGACATGGCTTTCCTCTCCCAAAAGGGGCAGTCAGTAAGTCGGCCAGTATGAAGCATACTACACTAAAAAGCTATTATTATGGTTGTAAATATTTTGTAGCGAAACACTATTGATTTTATGCTTTTTTGTACCTATCAAAATGTCAATGATAGCATCACCTCTAGGCAGTGCCAATACTAGGGGGGGTGCAAGAGGTGACACCATCCGAGGAGGTGACACCAAAATAGCAGAGCTGCTCTGTTATTTTGTTGTCACCTCCTCGGATGGTGTCACTGATCAGAGCTGCAGCTCTGATGGATGATGGGAACATGTGTGCATTATCCACACTGTGCTGGGAGTTTCTGGGGGCTTCCTAGCAGCTCCCAGAGCACTGGGCAAGCCGACAGCGAGACGTAAAGTGCCATGACATTCCCCCTAAATGGCACACATCAGAGTCTAATGGACATGCCCCTTTCTCGCATGCATGACAGGTATGTAAGTGCCAAACACCTCTTCCTCTGGGACTCAAACACTAACAAAGTCCTCACTTTCATTTTCAAAGATAATGAAGCAGATGAAGTAGACTTGGTTACTTTTATTAGTATTAAAATCAGGGTCAGATTAACAAAGATATGAGATTGCAGCTCCAGGCCCCCAAATAGAAATAGGCCCATTATGACAGCATGATGATCACCAGCTGGCCACACAGTTGACCATAAATCATAAGTTTAAAAATATTTCTATTTTCCTCACAAAATTATGCAATTTTTCTACTTTACATATTTAGGGATACATCAGGACTGTTAGTGTAGCATTGGACACACCCATACAGCACTGGTCACAGATCAACTTCTTACAGTAGGCCCTCATTTACAGCTCCAGGCCAATGTGGCCCTTAAACCAGCCCTGACTAAAATATTGAAAAGTTTAAGTTCTAATTGATATGCAAATTAGCAAACATTGAAACAAACCATGAATATGTATAATATATGTAAATACAGAAAAACGATATTAGTATCAGATTATACTATCAAACTTTGATTGATTAATATAAAACATGGAAAGTCAGATCAATTTAAAATAATGAAAACTACAATTCTAGAAACATTTGAATTTGATATTATGTGTGTTTACTTTAACATAAATCTCTCTGGCTACACATTGTATTGTTTTATTTTTCTTATGCATTTCTTCAAACTGCTAGTAATGATTTACAGGTTGCTAGAGGCTTGGTGAACTTCCCCTTTCAATGCAAACCTTTACATTGTGCAATCTTTCTGGACAATACTGTATCCAAGTGTGCAAAGCTGAGTAAGAGCACAGCAAATTAATATTCTAGGTTAATTTGACTCAGCACTCAAAGTGGGAATTTTGCTTTACCCTCCTGTGCCTCTCAGCCTCATCCCACCCTTGTGCCTCTCAGCATCATCCCACCCTTGTGTCTCTGAGCCTCATATCCCACCCTGTGTCTCTCAGTATCATTCTCCATCATATGTCTCCCATCCTCATCCCCACCTTGTCTTTAAGCCTCATCGCCACCCACCAATTGTCTATCAGCCTTAGCCCCACCCTCTATCCCTCAGCCTCATCTCCAACCAGTGTCTCTCAGCCTCATCCCACTCTGTGTTTCTGTCTCCTCCTCACCCACTCTGTGTCTCTCAGCTTAATCCTCACTCTGTGCCCCTAGGCCTCATCTTCACCATGTGTCCCCCTGCCTCACCCAACCCTGTTTCTCTCAGTCTCCCCATCCCCTTATGTCTCTCATCCTTATCCCCCTATGTTAATATCATTGTTCCCCCTTTATCTCTCTGCCCCATCATCTTCTGTCTCTCCAGCACATCCACCTGTTTTCCAAGTACTGTGTCTTCAGATCCATCCCCCCAAATAACAATCTTCAGCTCCCACCCGACCCATGTCTTCCCAGCCCAAACGTAATTGTGCTGGCCAGGCTCCTTCTCTTTCTGCCTGTGTCCTGCTGAATACAGCACGGCACAGGTAAAGGGGAAACATGAATTAGACTAGAAAAGAAATGGAGGCATGTCATACTGCCATATACCACCCCAATTCAGGCACTGATTTGATTACAATTGAGGACGGATGGTCTAATTTCTTTCTTGCACCAGGCACTAAAATCTTAAGATACAGCACTGATCCCAGACCTCACTCTCTCATGAATGTGCCTGAGAGCTGAAATGCAAATGCGCAGCAGCTGGCATGCACAATTTTGAAGTGGCAGCAGTGAACATCAACCACCAGATAACATTTTTACAAAGTGATGTGTTTATAGGACGACACCATAAAAAGACCATTATCTTTTCACACTACATTACTAAACACATAGAAGTAACAAAGTGAAATCTGACAAAGCTGAGTCACACAAGCACAGACAGGATCTAGACTGCCCAGCTAGGGTCCAAATGTAATAATAAAATGTGAATTGTAGGCAGCTATAAGATTTGGTTATGTAGCCTCAAGAGTTAACATGCCAATTTTTCATAAAGGCAAAACCATCCTGGCTACATCGCTGAAATCTTGTAACTGTTTACAGCTTACAGGATTTTCTGTTTGGGCCTTGGGTTATATTTAATATCCCTCAGTTTATCAAAGTCAGCATTCATTAGTGGCTTTGAACAATAGTTTTAAAATGGCAATAAGAATGAGCGCTAAATCAAGCTTGTTTAGCATTAATTCTTATTGCTGTTTTAAAACTGAGCCAAAGCCACCGGTGACTGAAGGCATTGACATAGTAAATATACCTCCGAGTTTCTTCTTATCACTACCAGCCAATATCACTCAGCTTCCTCTGTAATATGATGGTAAGGGCTGAAAAAAAAAGTTTTTTGATAAGCAGTGTGTTATGATGCTCCTGAATAATTATATAAAATCCTTAGAGCCATGCTAGGAAGGGCTTCTGCTTATAACAACCACCCATTGTTCCACTAGATACACTCACCAGTACTTAGGATGCCACCAGGTCTTAACCTTCCAGACAGTAGAGGCTTATACGAATATCAGGAGATCGCAGGATAGGCTGAAAAAGGTGGATACAGGATAATAGTATATTAACAGGTACCTTCACTGATCAGGGCTAATGCTGGTGTAACCTGCAGATGGTAAGTGCAACAGAGGCAAATTGACTAAACATTGTTCAGAGACTGAATAGCAAAAATAAATGCAGCAAGACAGGGCTATAACAAACTTAGAACATGCTGGAAAAGCCAGGAGCAATATGCACTGTGAGACGCATGTAGTAGGAGATTCCAACTCAAAGAGACAAGAACAGGACCAGCTAGATACACACAAGTATAAACTATCACTGGCAGTAATGTTTGGGACTGACTGCCTTTTATCAGGTACCTGCACCAATTGGATTAAAGCAGAATGGCCAGCCACTAATGTTAAACATTCACAGCAGTTGAGTGCCGCATGTAGCCGGCATCTTGGCTGCTACCCCCAGCTGGGACCAGCATTCCCCGCTGCCACCTGGCATTCCGGGTTGCCTAGTAACCCTGGGATCTGGCACCAGTGTGGCCAGGGAGACACGGCATCCCATCTGCCTAGTAACAGCTGGGACCACACAGGAGTAATGAGCAGTGACACAGCGATAAAAGATATCTTTTCTTATCGACCAACATTGATAAATAGGTAGCAATATCTTAAAACAGAGACTAGTTTATGTTAATAATGTATATAATGTATGCAATTAGTTATGTATATAATGAATGTACTGTAATAAGTGTATACAAACGCACTGTATATACTAGGGATGTGTGCCGACCCCCGTGTTTTGGTTTTGGTTTTGGATCTGCATCTCCTCATGTTTTGGATCTGGATTTGGTTTTGCCAAAACCGCCCCTTGTGTGTTTTGGATCTATTTTCTAAAAAAATCATAAAATCAGCTAAATTCACATAATTTGGGCCTGTTTTTGTTCCTACAGTATTATTAAACTCAATAACATGTGTTTCCAGTCAATTTTGACCACCTCACAGCTCACAATTTGATTTAATCTAGTTTAGACCAAAAGGTTGCATCCAGCTAGCTGGTGACTAAGCTAAGAGACAGCAGTGGGCTGCACTAACATGTGGCAGTTCAGCTTCCAACATGGCACAGAGTGGTACTGCAGTAGTAAACAGGATGGCAGTTTAAAAAACCAAGAATGTTTTCATTAATCAAGAACTAGATCAGAGACCTGAGAGAATTGGAACATGTTTATGGGCTGAAGACAGGAAACAGATGGAAGGATTTATTGGTTTTTAATTTATTTTTTATTAACACAAAATATCTTTATTTTTTATTTTTTGTGGATTAATTTTATTTCACTTTTATTTTTTTCACACTGGGGAAGAGCACCCCTGAACAAGGAAGCAGCCCCTTGATGAATAACACAGACAGCACCCCTTCTTTATGGACAACAACGCAACCCTGCCGAGTGCAGACAGACCACCTGTAGTGCAGAGTCACAAATACGTGGACAAAAACTGCGGTCTGGCCGGCAGTGTCACTAAACAATAATAATGCAGCTAAGTTGCTATCGCAGAAAATAAAAGCACTTTTATTTTTTTACACTGGGGAAGAGCACCCCTGATTGACAGAGCACCCCTTTATGGACTGCAGCCCTAGCCCCTTGATGGACAAGACAATAACACAGCCGCAGCCCTTATGTGTAACACAGCAGCAGCCCCTTGATTGACAGGACAAATGACACAGTAGCTGCAGCACCCACTGAAGCCCCCCTTTATACACTGTCTGATTAACAGACCACCCCTTTATGGACTGCTGCCCTAGTCCCGTTATGGACATCACAGCAGAAGCCTTCAGCCCCAGACCCCAACAGGACAAGTTAGTCAACACACTATCACAGAGAGTGACAGCAACACATCTGTTTAGTTCACCTTCCACACCCGGACTGAAAATGGCACCGATCACTGGGACCTTTACAGAATCTAAAACGTGAGAGAATCCGATAGCGGGAGGATGATGTTTTGCCTCATTTTGAGATCCGAGTCATGCAGGAAAACCTGAGCCTAGCTCGGTTCTCACCTCGGATCTGGAAGTTCGGGTGAGTTTGGTTCTCTGAGAACTGGACCCGCTCATCCCTAGTATATACATACAGCACACTAAGTGATAAAATACTACTGTATGATATTATGTCCACAGTAATGCATGTGGATATATCTTAAGTAAGAAGAGAAAATCTAGCATATGAGAGTTTAAAACACAATACACATTGCTCTCTGACACTACACTCTGACTTTGTCCAGACTGTTCTGATTAACTTTAGTTTTAAGGGAATTGAAGATCTGCACAGTGTCCTAAGAATTAGAGATAGACATTTGTAATCTATGGGAAGAAACTTTTCTATTATTGTTATCATGAAACCCATTATCCGTCTAATCCCAGGTGAATTAGGAGTCGGAATGTCCATCTCATGGCACTGACACTGTATTTGCCATGCTAAGTATGTAGAAAGTAACACTGAAGTTACAGACTGAGCAGAGGCAGCCTTATTCCCAGGGGGTGTACATGTACATTTGCCAGAAAAGAATGTCATACAAGATAATAATCTAAGAGTCTAAATACTAAAACACATCCTACCCACTATTCAAAACGTTTCCACATTCCTTATGTTGTTTTTAAAAGGCAAGTTCATATATACATATGCATGACAAGCAGCCTTGTCAACACTTTTAAAAGCTATTTATTTTTACATACTTTTGTAATGTTTTGATATGGATACATATATCATATTCCTTCAAAAGTACGCAAGGTCAGTTGTATAAGAAAAATAAAACATATTTTTGTATTGGACTTTGGGTTACCCATTAAATGTCACTGACACTGCAAGTTTTACTTACCCTCCTTTTACAAACATTTATTTTATATTGTTCAGTTTGCAAACATTTTCTCTGAATGAGTTTAAAAGTTGAAGTTCAAAAGAACATTAAACAGAAAAAAAGTGCTATTCAGATCTACTTTGTTCTAGCTACATTATAATAATGCTCCCAGCTGGTACTGAGCTGATTCCAGTCATTTGTTGGATTTTCAGAGCCATTTACACTTTGCTGACTATTCAGTGAATTTAAAAGCTACAAGACCACACCAATTTGGAATTTGGAGTGAGACTTTGTCGAGGACAGGGTGTGATCAGCAGGAGATAAAGAAGTCACTTAAGGTCTTGGATCCAGTAATCAATCAGAATTAATGATCCGGGTTCAAGAAGAATTAAATTTATTAAGGAAGGACCTCAGTCAATGGACTTTTATACCCTTTTTCCACTGCCAGCAATAACCCAGGACATTGCACGTGAATACGTGCAGCAACCCGACATATTGTGCAGTATGAAAGGGCAGGGTTGAAATAAGCTGGGTCAAGTGACCGGCATTTCAACCCTGGTCACAAGAAGGGATGAACATGTGTTCAATCCTGCTCATTAAGTATTGTGAACGGGTAACTCGGGTCGATGCAACCTGAGTCCTATTCCCTGCAAAGGAAAAGCCGGCGCTAGGGGATGAGATCATCTCCAAGTGCTGGCTCTACATGTGATGCTGATGGCATCATCGACTCTTGCATTAGTGCCAGGTCAAGCTGCCAGTCTATATGGAGTCTCAGCCGGGTCGCGCCTGGGATGGGCCCATGTGCATAATTCCAGGTGTGACCCGTTTATCAAACTGAAAAAAATTATTACTTAGCTATCCATCCTATGGCCAGTTTCAAGAAATGTGTTAATGACTCATTTGTGGGAAAACATTATTACTTTTCCTATACTCACTTTATTTTGCCTGCTAGACTATATTTGTTTTTCCCTTGCAGTACCACACCAAATGCAAGCACAAGTGCTATATTTGATGACAATACACTCGTATGCTGTATACTACATTTGTGAGAACTGCGGCTTCTGGCATCATGTAGATTATACACTAATGATCCTTCACTTACCTTCCCCAACTATATTGAAAGGACCTTTTACTGTACATTCTGTTGATTGCAAAAATATTCAACCCCCAAAAAGTCTACAGGTTTATTTGTTACAAATGACACTTACATAGATTGTTCCAGATAGCATTTTATTACGTATAATTTGTTTTTTTTAAAGAAGTTACCACCCACAGTTTTATTTACCAGTTTTAAAGAAGTTACCACCCACAGTAAGAAGTTTTATTAAAGAAGTTACCACCAACAGCTTAGCGACCGACCAGGGTGATGGTCGTGATGGTCAAGACCGTTGCGACCATCGGGGCTTGCGATGAGACCCTAAGGTTGGGTCTCGGCAACTGCAAGCCCCAGGGAGCTTCCTGCTCTGACTGAGCAGGAAGCTCCCCACTGACATCACTGCTGATGTCAGTGCAGCCGCCCACAAAATGGCAGGCGTTCACTTAGGAATGCCTCTGTTTGTGTAGCCACCCCCCTGCCCCACCTACAAAATGGGGCGAGCTGTCGATCAACATCGACAGCCGCCCCTTTTGTAGTGAGCTCCGGAGCGAGAGAGATTCTCTCTCGCTCTGGGGCTTGC
Organism: Taudactylus pleione; assembly: GCA_031769625.1. Lineage (NCBI taxonomy): Eukaryota > Metazoa > Chordata > Amphibia > Anura > Myobatrachidae > Taudactylus > Taudactylus pleione. Next base: position 3,232,850 of record JAUIMM010000264.1, on the reverse strand, counting down.
GGATGCACAGTGCAGCCACTGCATGTGTGCAGGGCATTAACATCGACCCAGTTGTGAGCGCTCAGAGCTTGCGACCGGGTCTGAATGAGATCCAGAGTTTGTGAACCTGTGCCATATAGTGTAACAGAGCAAGAACCCCTGAAGCCAGGAACATAGGGGTAACTTTACTAAGAATCATGTTGGTCCGAGATTTCTTTCACGGGATGTGTTTGGCTATGTTTTCAAACACGGAAATTTCCTAAAGGCAAACAAGGTTGTAAAATCATGATTCTCTCTGCAAAACACAGGTGAAAGCTCACCACTGGCCAAAATCACAAGCACTTTACATAGACAGGAATACAACAAAGGAATTTACCAAGATTCATGATTGCAATCACAGGTGTAAATTAAGCAAACTCAGTCCAAAATAGACCCCCACTGAGCAGCGTGTTTACCAGAAGCATACACGGATCAGTGTGATCCGTACATGTTTCTGCTTGTTAGCAAACAAAGGGTTAAAGGGAAAAAAAACAGTATGACCCCTTCCCCCAAAAGCAAAACCAGCCCCTGGTTCATTGAGCTAGCCCTGGTTAAATAAATATGGGGAACAAAATGTGTAGGGGTCCCACATATTTAGTTTGCATTTACCTATGAACCATTAACTCAAATAACATTAGTCATACTGTGAATCCAAAAAAGCATTCTAAGAAAATGAGAGACAATGTTATAGATAGGAAAAGGCTACAAATGAATATCCAATTGCTTGGATATCCAAGTGGGAAAAGTTGGATCAACTGTAAGGAACTGGAAGCTGCATCATACCACTCAGGCACTGCTTAGCAGAGGCGTAACTAGGGTATTTGGAGCCCAGGGCAAATTGAAAAATGGAGCCCCCCCCTATATGCACGTACTGAATAATGGGCATGGTCACTTAAAAAATAGGGCATGTCAACATGACACACACCCCTTTCTCGTCACTCTCAACATTCCTTTCCATTCTATTCCATATGCACCTTAATGCAGTGCCCCTTATACAGTCCCCCTATGCGGTGCCCCCAGTAGTGGTCCCCTAGCAGTGCCCAGTATGCAATGTCTACAGTAGTAATCCCTCTTATACGATCCCCCAGCAGTGGTCCCCCTTTATTCAAGCCCCCAGTAGTTGTCCCCCTTATACAGGCCCCAAGTAGTGGTCCCCCTTATGCAGCCCCCCATTAGTTCCCTTTATACAGTCCTCCAGTAATGGTCCCCCTTATTCAGGCCCCCAGTAGTTGTCCCCCTTATGCAGGCCCCCAGTAGTGTCCCTTATACAGTGCCCCCATTAGTGGTCCCCCTTATGCAGGCCCCCAGTAGTGATCCCAGTGCCTATTATTCAGTGCCCCCAGTAGTGGTCCCCCATATGCAGTTCCCACAGTTGTAGTCCCACATGCAGTGCCCCCAGTAGTGGTCCCCCCCATGCAGTGCCCCCAGTAGTAGTGCCCCCAGTGGTGGCCCTCCAATGCAGTGGACCCAGTAGTAGTGCCCTCAGTAGTGTTCCCCACTCCCCTGATTCAGTGCCCCCAGTAGTTGTCTCCAGTAGAGGTCCCCCCCAATGTAGTCCTCCCAGTAGTAGCCCCCAGTAGATGTCCCCCCCAATCCAGTGCCCCCAGTAGTAGTCCCCCCAGAAGCGGTCCCCCCGATGCAGTGCCACCAGTAACACAGACACATAAGAAAAAAAAAAAAACACTTACCTGAATCCCCGCTCTGCTCCTGCTCCCGTCCACACCTCTGTCTGATTCTCATTAGCTGCTGAAATACAAACACATTTCCAATGCATTGGTGGTGATGTGTGTAAATGCACTGGCTAGACTGAGCCCACCTCACACCCTTTGCCTGGCGCTATTGGGTGGCTCAGGGGGAGGAAAGGGGTGTGGCTGTGCAGCACTGCACAGCACTGGGCACAGGGAATCCTAATGCCGGTCCTGAGTAAATTTGTAGTGCTGACCACACTCACTGCGGTCGGCACTACACTGGCTAACTAGGACGGGCCGGTACCGTGGTGCCGGTCCCACGGCACCCAGGGCACAAGCCCTGGCAGCCCTACCCTAGTTACACCAATGCTGCTTAGGCAACACCTCCCTCAAAACAACACAATAGCAAGAAGGAGACTTTAGAGTAGGGGTGTGCACCGGCCACTTTTCGTGTTTTGTGTTTTGGTTTTGGATCTGGATCTTTCTTCGTGTTTTGGATCTGGATTGGTTTTGCCAAAACCACCCTTCCGTGTTTTGGGTTCTGGGTTTTGTGTTTTGGATCTGTATTTTTTTGAAAAAAAGCATAAAAACAGCTAAAATCACAGAATTTGTAGGTTTTTCTGCTCCTATGCTATTATTAACCTCAATAACCTTAATTTCCACTCATTTCCAGTCTATTCTGAACACCTCACACCTCACAATAGTGTTTTTATGTCCAAAAGGTTGCACCGAGGTAGCTGGATGACTATGCTAAGCGACACGAGTGGGCGGCACAAACACGTGACCCATCTAGGAGTGACACTGCAGTGGCAGACAGGATGGCAGTTAGAAAAACTAGGCCCCAAACTGTACATAATGCAAAGAAAAAAAGAGGTGCAAGATGGAATTGTCCTTGGGCCCTCCCACCCACCCTTATGTTGTATAAACAGGACATGCACACTTTAACAAATCAATCATTTCAGCGCCAGGGTCTGCCACACAACTGTGGCTGAAATGATTGGTTCGTTTGGGCCCCCACAAAACAAGCTGGCAATTAATGTGTCCCTGCACAAACTGGCTCTACGGAGGCAAGATGTCATCCTCATCCTCCTCATCCACCGATTCCTCACCCTCTTCAGTGTGTACATCCTCATCCTCACAAAGTATTAACTCGTCCCCACTTGAATCCACCACCACAGGTCCCTCTGTACGTTCTGGAGGCTGGTCTCCCTGGAAGAGCTGATAATTCATTTTGATGAACATCATCTTCTCCACATTCTGTGGAAGCAACCTCCTACGCCTTTCGCTGACAAGGTTCCCGGCTGCACTAAACACTCTTTCGGAGTACACACTGGAGGGGGGGCAACTCAGGTAAAATAGAGCCAGTTTGTACAGGGGCCTCCAAATTGCCTCTTTTTCCTGCCAGTACAGGTATGGACTGTCTGACATGCCTACTTGGATGCTGTCACCGATGTAATCCTCCACCATTCTGTCAATGGTGACAGTATCATATGCAGTGACAGTAGACATGTCAGAAATTGTTGCCAGGTCCTTCAGTCCGGACCAGATGTCCAAACTTGGTCCTGCCTGCCCTGCATCACCGCCAGCGGGTTGCTTAGGATACCTAAGTTTTTTCCTGGCAGCCCCAGTTGCGGGAGAAAATGAAGAAGGAGCCGTTGACGTGTCACGTTCCACTTCAGCTGACAGTGTGTTCACCAGCAGGTCTTTGCACCTCTGCAGGCTTGTGTCGGCCGGAAAGAGAGACACCACATAGGCTTTAAACCTAGGATCGAGCACGGTGGCCAAAATGTAGTGGTCTGATTTCAACAGATTGACCACCCTGGAATCCTGGCAAAGCGAATGAAGGGCTTCATCCACAAGTCCCACATGCCGAGCGGAATCGCTCCGTCTTAGCTCCTCCTTCACTTTCTCCAGCTGCTTCTGCAAAAGCCTGATGAGGGGAATGACCTGACTCAAGCTGGCAGTGTCTGAACTGACTTCACGTGTGGCAAGTTCGAAGGGCTGAAGAACCTTGCACAACACGGAAATCATTCTCCACTGCGCTTGAGTCAGGTGCATACCCCCTCCTTTGCCTATGTCATAGGTGGATGTATAGGCTTGTATGGCCTTTTGCTGCTCCTCCATCCTCTGAAGCATATAGAGGGTTGAGTTCCACCGCGTCACAACCTCTTGCTTCAGGTGATGGCGGGGCAGGTTCAAGAGTGTTTGCTGGTGCTCCAGTCTTCGGCACGCAGTCGCTGAATGGCGAAAGTGGCCAGAAATTTTTCGGGCCACCCAAAGCGTCTCCTGCACGCCCCTGTCGCTTTTCAGAAAATTCTGCACCACCAAGTTTATTGTGTGAGCAAAACATGGGACGTGCTGGAATTTGCCCAGATGTAATGCCCGCACAATATTGGTGGCGTTGTCAGATATCACAAATCCCCAGGAGAGTCTAAGTGGGGTAAGCCACTGGGCGATGATTTCCCTCAGTTTCTCTAAGAGGTTGTCGGCGGTGTGCCTCTTACTGAAACCGGTGATACACAGCGTAGCCTGCCTTGTAACGAGCTGGCGTTTCTGAGATGCTGCTACTGGTGACGCTGCTGCTGTTGCTGCGTAAGGTGATACATCTACCCAGTGGGCTGTCACAGTCATATAGTCCTTAGTCTGCCCTGTTCCACTTGTCCACATGTCCGTGGTTAAGTGGACATTGTGTACAACGGCATTTTTCAGGACACTGAGGACACTTTTTCTGACGTTTCTGTACAGTCTCGGTATCGCCTGCCTAGTGAAGTGGAATCTAGACGGGATTTGGAACCGGGGACACACTACCTCCATCAATTGTCTAAATCCCACTGCACTAATGGCGGATACCGGACGCACGTCTAACACCAACATAGCAGTCAAGGCCTCAGTTATACGTTTTGCTTCAGGATGACTGCTGTCGTACTTCATCCTCCTCGCTAAGGACTGTTGGAGGGTCAATTGTTTAGTAAAAGTAGTGGTGTTCCTACTTCCTCTCTGGGATGATGAACGACTCCCAGCAGCAGCAGCAACAGCAGCAGCGGCAGCAGTAGGCGTAGCAATGCAGGATCCTCCGGAGGAATCCCGGATAGGAGAGTCAGTCATGCCAGTGATATGGCCTGCAGGACTACTTCCGATCCTGACTAAGGAGGAAATTGACGAGGAGGGAGTTGACGGTGTGGTTTGCAGGTGCTTGGATACAACAGGACAACGGGATTTAGGTGTCCCTGGACTGCTTACGGTCTGAGCCAAAGTTTCTGAACTTGACAGTAACTTTTTATGAACGCGCTGCAGGTGCCGTATAAGGGAGGATGTTCCTAGGTGGTTGACGTCCCTACCCCTACTTATTTCACCTTTACATATGGTACATATGGCAAGACAGTTGTTGTCCGGATTTGGATAGAAATATTGCCAGACCAAAGAGGTGGAATGTTTGGTCTTCTGCCCAGGCATGACCGTGATGGGCTTTTTCATCCCACGGACAACAACTGTCTCCCCCGGAGCCTGATTTAAACAAACCACATCACCATCAGAATCCTCCTCGCCAACTTCCTCCTCAGCGCCAGCTACACCAGTATCCTCATCCTGTTGTACTTCAACAGTGACATCTTCAATTTGCATATCAGCAAGTGGACTGTGGGTGCTCCTTTCAGCACTTGCAGGGGGCGTGCAAATGGTGGAAAGAGCCACCTCTTCCCGTCCAGTGCTGGGAAGGTCAGGCATCGCAACCACCACCACACTTGGACTCTCCTTGGGGATTTGTGATATCTTCTTAGAAAGCACAGTTCTTCGCTGTGCTTTTGCCAGCTTAACTCTTTTGATTTTTTTAGTGGGAGGAGTGCTTCCATCGTCATGTGAAGCTGAACCACTAGTCATGAACATACTAGGGATCGACCTTAGCCGTTCCTTGCCACTCCGTGTCGTAAATGGCATATTGGCAAGTTTACGTTTCTCTTCAGCTGATTTAAATGTCTTTTTCAAGGTCATTTTCCTGAACTTTGCCATTTGGGATTGTATGTGCCCTCTACTATGACATTGGGCATCGGCCTTGGCAGACGACGTTGATGGCATGTTATCGTCTATGTCATGACTAGTGGCAGCAGCTTCAGCACTAGGAGGAAGTGGTTCTTGATCTTTCTCTATTTTATTTTTATCGGAGAAAGTTTGGTCCTCCATTTATGTTATATCGATTTGATATATACGTGCGGCTAAACACAGAAAATAATTTTTTTTTTGGTTTGGACTGGAGTGTACTTTGTGGGTTACAGCACCCTTTAACGGTCAAGCCAGCCGGCCCTTTACTTATGACACAGGCGCACTCTTGGCACTACTTTGTTGATGCACGTGCGGCTACTGCGCACACAATTCACAAACACAGAAAATAATTTTTTTTTGGTTTGGACTGGAGTGTACTTTGGGGGTTACAGCACCCTTTAACGGTCAAGCCAGCCAGCCCTTTACTTATGACACAGGCGCACGCTTGGCACTACTTTGTTGATGCACGTGCGGCTACTGCGCACACAATTCACAAACACAGAAAATAATTTTTTTTTGGTTTGGACTGGAGTGTACTTTCGGGGGTTACAGCACCCTTTAACGGTCAAGCCAGCCGGCCCTTTACTTATGACACAGGCGCACGCTTGGCACTACTTTGTTGATGCACGTGCGGCTACTGCGCACACAATTCACAAACACAGAAAATAATTTTTTTTTGGTTTGGACTGGAGTGTACTTTCGGGGGTTACAGCACCCTTTAACGGTCAAGCCAGCCGGCCCTTTACTTATGACACAGGCGCACGCTTGGCACTACTTTGTTGATGCACGTGCGGCTACTGCGCACACAATTCACAAACACAGAAAATATATTATTTTTTTAGCACTTGGGGGGAGCACCCCTGATGGACAGAGCACCCCCTGGACAACACTACAGCACCCCTTTAGGACTGGGACACTGCACAGGACTTTGGAGTGGACACAGCCCCTATGGAGAACTGACTGCACAACACAGTCCAGCCAGCCCCTATGGACTTTGAAGTAGTGGACACAGCCCCTATTAACAACAGCAGCACAGCACAACACAGCCAGCCCCTATGGACTTTGAAGTAGTGGACAACAGCAGCACTACACTACACTACACTACACAGCACTAACTCCCACCCTCCCTCTTCACTGTCCACAGCCGAGTGAGAAAATGGCGCCGACGCGGGTACCTTATATAGGATCCAAAACCCACGAGACTCGGAAGGCGGGATGATGACGTTTTGCCTCGATGTCAGATCCGAGTCAGGCGGGAAAAGTCGAGCCTGACTCGGATCGGACTCGGATCGGGGGGGCTCGGGGGGGTTCGGATTTCAGAAATCCGAACCCGCTCACCCCTACTTTAGAGTACCCACAGAGAGGCTAACTATTAATTTTAAGGAGCTGCAGAGTTCAGTAGCTAAGACTGGAGTGAAGGGAATGTGGTTAGAAAGATGTCATTACAGAAGCCAATCCCCAATCAAAGCTCTTCTGGAGTTTGTCAGAAAACATCAGAGTGATTCTGATAGAAAGTGGCACTAATTGAAAATTGCAGTCCACAGGCTTCATCCAATCAAGCTGGATCACATCTGCACATGAGAATGGCCAAAATTCACTCACAAACATCATGTAAAAAGAATTAAAGCAAACAGTGTTTTTACTAAGTACTAGACTGCAGGATTTAATACTTATACAAGCATCACTTTTTTTACTTTTTATTTGAAAACATTCAGCAGTCAAATCATGAATTATGAGTTTGAAATGTTACTGGTTTACAATAAAAATGCTGTCTGGAACAATCTGTGTAAGCGCCATTTGTAATAGACAAATCTTTTGAGTTTTTGAGGATTGAATATTTTTGCAGCAAGCCACTGTAAATGTTCGTACATTTATATTATAAAAATAATTCTGTAATTGTAACAAAGCAAGAATATAGGGGGTCATTCAGACCCGCTCGTGAGCGGCAGTACGCTCGCAAGCGGGTCGATGTTCCCCCACTGCGCATGCGCACGACGGGGGGAGCTCCGTCGTGCGCATGCACGAGACCCGGCGAGCGACGAGCTCTCCATCGCTCCGGGTCTCGCACCAAAGGGGGCGTGCTGTCGATGTTGATTGACAGCACGCCCCCTTTGGTGGGCGTGCCGGGGGCGTGCCTGCCAGACGGAGGCGTTCCCATGGGAACGCCTATCGTCTCAAGCCGGCCCCACTGACATCACTAGTGATGTCAGTGGGAGTGATTTTGGCTCTGTTAGAGCCAAAATCACTCCAGGGCTTGTGGCAGCGAGACCCTACCGCAGGGTCTCCGTCGCAAGCCCGATGGTCGCAATGGTCAAGACGATCGCGACCATCATCATGGACGCTCGCTATAGCTGTGGGTGGTAACCCACAGCTATTCGAGCGTCCATGAGGACACTCCAAAAAAAGGTAGGAGGGTCCTGATTCAGAGCGAGCTCTCTGGTCAGAGCGTTCAGCTCTGAATCAGGCCCATAGAGCATAATGCACATTTTACACCCCTTACATCCTAGTGATGAGTCTGTGTAGCCTTTACCAAAATCTGTGCCAGCAATTTGGTCATCTGAAGTCCTTCTCCTTTGCTATAGCATCACCTAAGTCAAGGGATGAGTCATATTTAGGATAATGGAATCATATATATATATATATAATATATGGATAATGTTATTTGCCTACCACAGAAAAAGCAGTACACATACTAATTTGAAATGACATATTTAAATGCTTCCAGTTTAAATAATTGAAGAGATGAGTGCTTTGGCTTTTTAGAAAACCAAGCACACATAAACTTACGGGTTCCTATTGGATCCAAGTTCTGGCTCAAGTATTCCCACCAAGCTTGAATCTCAGAATGTGGCATAATGTAATTTTCAAGGAGTCAGATCTCGTGTGTTTTGGATATAAACATCCCTTCCTCAGGATCGGGCACCATTTTACACAGGAGAGTGGAGGGAGAGGATGTGGTACTGTGGGCTGTAACTCTGAAAAATAAAATACCATTAGCATGCCATCAGGGCACCTTTAGCATGCCATTAGGATGGAGTGTAGGACAGAGTTATAATTGTAGTTGGTAGATGGAGTAGGTACCTGAAAGGGAAACTGCAGGCATTAATGTCCATGTATGTTTTGTTTATCACACACACTGCACATTCACACACTGCTAACAAACATGCTACTCTACTGTGGATGGTGCTGGAAAAAAAAAGCTTGTTTGTTAAAGTGAACCTGCACTTTATTTCTCAAGGAAATCTGCACAATATTGCTTTTTACTTGTGTATGAGAGCAGATACAGTGTTGATTTCAAGATTATCTGAACAAATAATATTCTGCTGTGTCTGAGCTGCACCCCAATAAGCCATCTTTTGAGTTTTCCTGTTTAAAAAAAATACAAATTGGATAGTATTTTTTTTCTGTTATCTAAAACAAACCTGCAGTCTTTTAACATTCAATGTAATAATATTGTATATTTCAAAAAGTGAGCATTGAGACACAGCGTATATTATTGTTTTGTGTGTGGTGGTATCCCCCCATCATCTGCACACCAAAACAATTTTCGCAAAATAGTCTGTTCTGTTCCTGGTACATGAAAACAATTGCCAGTGTTTTGTAAAGGAATTTACAAAAATCTTAGCCACTTGAGCTATCAACTTCCTCTCAAGAATCTCTAAAGATCTGTATCATTTGCAAAGAGAGAGATTACATACAATTTAAACCTGAGAATAAGCATGCATGCTAAAGTGTAGTTATCCAATTGCAAGGTGTTGAAACCCTTTGGTCCTGGAAAGTAAATAATGAACTTAGGGCCTGATTCAGCTTTGGAAATAGAGTGAGATTTAGCACTTAACTGATCATCCTGGTGAAACCATGCTGCACTGCTGGTGGGGCAAATTTAAAATGTGCAGAGATTTAGATTTGGGAGAGAGGTGTCCAAACTGGCATCTAAAGTGCAGTGTAACAATAAAGCTGTGTAGTATTTGTGGGCTACATACAAAAGCAGCCAGTATTTACACTACATGCAAAAAATTGTATGTATTTACACCCCTTGCATTGCAATATGGTTTGTCCAGGTACACAGTTAAGTGCTAATTCTCACTCTATTCCCAAAGCTGAATCAGGCCCTTAGTCTACAAGTAAAACATACTTAGCTGAATCACTTTGTTTCATCTCCTCCTTCAGTGTTTCAAGCTGCTTTTCCAGGAGTTTGATTCTGAGAATCACCTGGCTCAGGCTAACAGTGTCTGAAATCACTACATTGGAAACTATTTCAAATAGTTTTAGTAGCCTGCATAATCTTCAATGTGCTGGACTAAGGTACAATATCCCACTTCTCCCAGTCTCTATGTCAGGGAAGGGGAACCTCAGGCCCGGGGGCTGTATAAGGCTCCCAGAATAATTTGGTCTGGCCCTCTGAGATTTTTCTGCTAGCCTCATCTGGCTAACAGGGTGCCTAGAATGGCACCCTGCAGACAGAATCTATGCAGCAGTGCCACCTGGAGCACTCTTAGGATGCTTCAGATGGTCCCACCCCTGCCCTTACAGCTCCCTGGAGCATACTCAGGATGATCTGGGCATTGCTGTAATCACTGGTGATTGAGACCTAGCCCCATGTGACTTTACATGGAGGGGGCGTGGCCTGCATCAGACCCACAGATAATGTTATATATATCAAAATAGCCCTCGGCAGAAAAAAGGTTCCCCACCCCTGCCCTATATCATGGCTTGTTGTATATGCTTGGATTCTTTGCTGCTGTTCCACAAGTTGCTGAAGCATATAAAGGGTGGAATTCCACCTGGTTACTATCTCTTGCTTCACTAGGTGGCATGACAAATGAAACTGTTGTTCCAGGTGCTTTAATATTCTTCAAGCAGTTGCTGAATACCAAAAATTTCCAGAAATATTTCAGGCCAAAAAGAGCATCAGCTGTATGCAACTGTCATTTTTAAAAAAAATTATGAACCACCAAGTTTATTGTGTGCGTAACATATGTTACATGTTCAATATCAGACAGTTGCAATGTTTGTACAATGCTACCTGGTTATCAGAAATGACAAATCCTGAGCAGAGTCTTAGCAGAATAAGCCATTTTGCTATCACATCTCTAAGTTTTACTTGGTACAATGGCATTTTCTAGGCCAAGAATACGCTTATTTTAATGTCCCAATAAAGGGGAGTAATTGCTGTTCTGGTACAATGGAATCCGAGATGGAATTTGGTACACAGGACCTCAACTATTTGTGTAAAACTAGATGCATTGATGGCGGATATTGGACATAAATCTAATACTAGCATAGCTATCATGATTTCAGTAAACCACTGTGCAACTGGATTACAGCTTTCATACTTGCTTCCTCTTGCAAATGGTTATTTCACAGTCAGTTGTTGTTTTAAACTACTAGTCTTCTTGGTCCCCTTCTGTGATGAAGGTTGAGCCCAAGAGCAGCAGCCTTATCATGCAGGCATTCTTCTTGGGAATTCTGTATAGGGGAGGAGTCAACTAGCCTTTGCAAATTGAATGCAGGAGGACTACCCCTGATCATTAATGAGGAGGTTAAAGATGAAAGTGTTGTTAGTGGAGATTGCATGTTCTGGGATCTATCCATGCTGCTGGCAGCTGATGCTGGATTACTTGGTATTTTACAGTATTTTTAAGATTTTCATAAATAATTTGCATGAACCCACTGTAAATTATAGAAAAGGGAGGAGGTGCCTAGATGGTGAACATCCCTACCTCTACTTACTTTCGCCTCTCAAATGGTACAGATGACTTGACAAATGTCAGGATTTAAAAAAAAAAAATATTTCCACCATGAAAGATGTGGCTTTTTGTCATATGCCAAAGCAAAACAATGGTCTGTTATCATAGGCAAGAACTGCTACCACTGGTGACTAACTTACTTTGACACAATCAACATCATCTTCCTGAATTTGATCAACTTCTTCTTGTCCAACACATTCATCATTAACATCCTCATTAGCATCAATTTCTGTCATCATCATCATCATTACTTTTACTACTACTCATCCTAACATTTGCACAGGGTTCATAATTAGTATAAGGTGACGTCTCTATGATTACAGTGTCAGACTCACACATAGCAGAAATGTCAGACTCACACATTGCTCTTGTGAACACCCTTAGACTCTCCTCAGTGGTCTGTGACGTTTGTGAACACAGAGTATGCTCTTGAGCCTTAGTGTTCTTCTTGTTCACTGCTTTGCTTGTTTTAAAATTGACACCTCTAGACTCAGAGCAAGAGAGTGTTACATGCAAGGATACAGATGATGTTTTTGTCCTTGACTTAGCAATAGGCTTTTTAGGGCAAAAAACAACAGTAGTGGGACCACAACTCACAATGCTAGGCCATGGTCTGAGCCTTTCCTTGTGACTATGTCTGGTGGAGGGCATGTTGATAATTTTACGATTTTTGGCAGTGTATTTTTCCCATTATTGTTAGAGGTGATGTTTTCTTTAAGATTGTAAAATATTGTTTAGATTTCAGGTGCCCTTACTTAAACCCTCTTTCCCCTTGACCACCTTTATTAGATGTTGAAGTACTATGACTGGTAGAACCTGCAGCACCTGTACTTGGTTGCAGCCCCAGCTCTTCTATCAACTGATCCATGATTGGTTTTATTTTTGACATCAGGACAGGAGCAAATTTACTGTTGTTCAATTTAACTGCAACCACACCAAGTGAACGCACAACAATGAAATAAAAAAGAAGGGACTGTTACCTTTACCATGCAGTTTTAAAATGGAGATTTTTTTTACACCAGCTTAACATTGTTTTTCTACTTGAGAATTGTTTTGGGGTGACGATGATGGGGAAGGGAGATCACCATACACAGTCTCATACACTGGAAGGAAAACACACTACAGTATGTCATTTTTTTTTAAATTCCCTTTTTACACAAATTCTTGCAATTGATTTCATGCACCAGAAGGAGCAGGTCTCCTTTTTGAGAAATGTGTTTGGGTGGTGGGCAGTAGATAGGGGGTATACCATGTTACCATCACTAACACTCAAAGGAAAATACACTATGCAATTTTTCAAAAATACTTAGTTTTCATGCACCAGGAGGAACAGGTCTCCTTTGTAAGAATTGTTTTGGGGTGCAGGTTATAGGAGGATACCACTGCAAACACCCTCACTTACACTGGCAGGAAAACAAACTATTCAAGTTTTTTAAATAATTATTTTTTTTACACAAACACTTGCAATTGTTTTCACACACCAGGACAAAGGTCTCATTTGTATGAATTATTTTGGAGTGCAGATGATGGGGGGATACCACTGCATGCAGAATAGTAATATACACTGCATCACTTGTCTCAACACACACTTCTTGAAATACACAATATTTTTTAATTTAATTAGAAAAGACTGCAGGTTTTTTAATTATAAGAATAAAGACTGAAATCATAGAGGTCTTCTTGGGTTTCCTCAAACACAGTAGAGTATTTTTGGACAGATAAACAATATCCTTCAGTGATAAATTTCCTTGAGAAAAAGGTATAGGTTCACTTTAACAAACAAAATACAATAAACAGAAACACACACATTATCCAGATTGTTTGTAGTGTGTGAGTACAATGTATGACTGACAAACACACATTCACTGACAATGAAGCCTGCATTAACCCTTCCCAGGCACCTATTCCATCTACCTACTACCTACAGTCTTTGTCCTACACATACTCCTACTCCTAATCAGAGGCGCCACTGGGTCTGGTGACACCCAGTATGCACTCCATATTCGCCTTGCATGGCATAGCAACACCCATCCGGAAAACGGTATGTGGCCTAACAAAAGGGGCGAGGCATAGCAGGAAATCCCTCTGGGGGCATGCTTAGTATCCCTGGTGATGCTGGGCTGTCCCCGGAGGCTAGTGCCTGCTGAACTGTCGGCTCCTCCTCTGTGACAGGAGCAGAGTGCTGCGGAAGAATGTTATACTGCAGCACCCAGCTCCTGTCACTGAGGAGGAGCCGGCATTTTGGTGTCACCCCCTCCGAGGGTGGCATGGGGTGTGGTCCACACCCCCGACACATCCATAGTGATGCCACTGCACCTAATGGTACATTAATAGCACCCTGATGTCATGCTATTGGCATTTATTATAGCACAGTGCTCCAGCCCACCATGCCACACATCTCTCCCTCTGCTCTTCTGTGTGAAATGGTGACTGATCACGAGGGAGGGAGTTTTATATGCAAGCCAAAATATGCAAGATCCAACACCATAAAGATTATGTTTTGCCTCATTTTGGGATCCAAACTTGGCAGGAAGACCTGAGCCTGGAGATATACTTGGATAGTCTATGTTTAGGTGTGTTCAGTTTCCAGGTAAAACAATCTGCTCATCTGTAATAACAATGTCCACAATACCTTCAAACTCTCTAAATGGCCGCATGTTGTCTAACTGTAAACTCCTAATTTTAACAGAAACATGTTTGAGCTTCAAAACTGTTGATGCACATATAGCCTTTCCTGGGTATGCTATACATAGAAAATACAGGTCAAGAAATGCAGAGGGTTATTATTTTATGCTCAATTCTATTTAGGTTTTGTACTTACTGCATTACCAATGTCAGACTTGCTCAACAGGGAAATCTCCAGTCAGCCCTAATGCTTGTACAATGCACTCTGCTCCTTCAAGAATGATGGCAACAGCATTGCAATATTATTAAGTTAATGATTGACAGTGTCAGAAGATAGGAGCCTAGAGGATCAAGCTTAAGAAGAAGCTAAGAGCAATGCAGTGACAAGAAAACTACTTCAGATATGAAAGAGAATCTTAGGGGTGTGGAAACTAAGAAAGCTGGGAGGAAGAAATCCAGTACTGGAGGCATATTTCTCCTAAAATGTGCACCAACAATTTTTCTGGTTTGGATATTTTCTAAAAATATTTTCTATTAACTGCCTAAGTCATAATATATAACATTTATACCTAAGGTGGCACATGTTGATGTTATTACAGATCAGTTCCAGTTACTCACTGTTTTATGTAAAAAAAAACCTTTACATGTCAGAGATTTTGAAAAAAAAACATAATCATGAATGTGATTTATTGAATGCATAGTTTGAAAAGAAATGTTCAGAGCATAGAGGGGTAAAGCTGAGAGAACTGGGGTGATCTAAGTTTGGTCTGTCAGCAAAGAGAACCATTGTTGTGTGGTAATACGGTAGATGACTTTGTTAGAGAGAAAACTTATGGGGGTTAGAGTAAAAAAAAGAAACTGAGGGTAGAGGGATATTGTGCTAAGGGATAGTTTCTGGAGAAGTCAGTAAGTGTAAGGGAAAGAAGGGATTTTTTTTGTGGCAAGGGGTGTGTGGGCTATTATGTGGTGAGAATGAGGGCTAGTCATTTAATAGAGGATAGGAGATATTAATTTATTGATGGAGTGATGGGGGGGAGTTTATTTGATGATGGGACTATTTAATTTAAAGGAGTGCTTGGTAGTACCTGTTAATTTAAGGTGGGGTAATGAGACTATTTAATGTTGGAGTGGTTTGGGGGTTATTAATTGAATGTAGAGTCCAGAAATAAGGTGGGCTTATTATGTTAATACTATTTATTTAATGTTAGGACTATTTAGAGGGGGGAATTGGTATATTTATTTAAAGTGAATGCCATTAAAATATATTAATATCAGGTCTTGTTGCAGAGGCTTGTTTATTAAACATATATACTATTATTTAAATTCAGAGCTTGTTTGGAGAGGTGTGCCTAGATAGTTCAATCAATATTAGACCTTCCATCTTTATGTACAGTACCTATCCCAAACAGGGCTCTCTCAGTCTGGAATCCAGACAAGAAATAACTGAGTTTAAGACAATAGTGGTAGTGTAAACTGCATTAACAAGTAGGAGAGAGCAGGACAGTTTGCCATCTATCCTGATTCTGACAGGGTCGTCCCACACAGTCAATACTTTGACTTCAATGTCACACTTCATGCTGCTCTACTGGAGAATGGCAAGCCGTGAGCACCCAGCAATAGTGCATGCACCATTACCAGTATATATGAAGTGTGTAAGTGGTTGGAGATTGAGTTTGCACTGGCTAAAATGATTGCCATGCCCCTTGCATGCCGATCCTGCCCACTTGCATGATGAGTAAACCTATGACAAAAAAACTGTGTTTGCTTCTGCACTACACCCACCATTTGTGCGCTGTTGTATTTCAAAATGAAAGAAGAAGAATCACCCACTCTGGTCACTAGATATATTTTTATTGCCTTTTGACACTAAGCAAAACATTTGTGTTAGGTTGCAGTGTCATTTATTATTTCCAGTGTCTGTCCACCTTTATTTTGTTACTGTAAACACTCTCTGGGGCCTATTCATCAAATGATAAATGGCCCGCTAACCATACAGTCCAATAGGACCCCCTGATATTCAGCAAACTCAGAAAACTGAAAGATTTTGGAGTTTGCTTCTGAGAACAAGCCCGGCTCCTTCCTATGGGAAGGATTTCCGAGGATGTGAAGAGGAATCCGAGCGGATACCTCCACCACCTTCTCCTGGACTGCCTGGTGGCTGTGTGCATGTGTGATCTTGGGTCGGGGGGAGGAGGTAAGTAATGCAGCTACATTTGTAGCTGCAATACTAACCAAGGGGACAGCTGTTTTTCAGAGCAGCTATCCCCACACCGGAGCAATGATGAATTGCTCTGGTGCAAAGTTTCTCTTGCAGAGAGACCAATACTTAATCATTGGAAGCCATGCAGCCTCCAATGATGAATGGGCCCTTCTGTCAGCTGGCCTAGCCCTTTCACCATGGTGCATGCACTTATTCAGGGGATTTTACTGCATTCCCTTCTGGACCCATCATTCCATGCTTAGTATACCCTCATAATCCGATAGTATATTTGAGCACCTACAGCAGTTGGAAATTACTTCCTTTTCTTAATCTATCTAAACCCATCAACTGCCCCCCCCCCTGATAATGCTAAGCAATCTATAGATGTGTCTTGCTACATCTTTGCTCATAGCGTGGTATGGCAGATACTGTGCATTATGGCATGGCATACTGAATGCTACGAAAGACTACATGCCATGCAGTACACAGTTTAACCGCTGGGTGGTGAATGCTCCATGGATAAAACATACATTACTTAATACAATACTGTAGCAGTGCATGTAATCATTTAGAGGCTACAGTATTCCAGCCACTTCACACCAGCATCCTTTCCTGCCCAAAGTGTCAGTAGCTCTGCTGACAGTCTGTAGGTACTAAACTTCAAAGGCACTGGGCTTGAATCCCCTCATAACCTTATAAAACCAAGGATCTAATAACTCTGTAATTTCACAAGTTATGCTATGAAATAAAAATAACACCAAATATATTCTGCACTGACAGTAAGGAAGTATCCTCTATTGACAACACAGCAGCCTCAAAGAGAAGTGGCTAGCTTCTTAAAAGAAAAGTCAATGAAAAAGAATGTATCAGCACTAGTGTTGCTATAAATCTAAAAACTTGAGCCCAGTTTTAAACTTTAAGAGTATTATAGTTTACTTATAAAACATACACATTAGTACATTAAATACATATAAAATAGTGTATAATAAAGCAGAGTTTAAAATACCAACAGGATACACAAACTAGTAAGTAAATAAAAACCCTTGTGAAGTCAGATTAGGTTATAGCAGCAGTTTTTGATCAGCAGCATGAAAAACAGATAAATTAGATGTGCAAAAGAATCAATAATTTGCCTCTGAATATACTGTATATTTGAATGTTCCAAAAGAAGGATGTGATAGAAGCACAAGGTGGGTGAGCAGATTGAGAAGACTTACCCTCTTTTGGACACATATTTCTGGAGACCTCCTTAGAACAGCCAGTGAAAGTGGTTAAATCTCAATATTCACACTCACTTTGTGCACACTAATCACACTAAAAACCTTCAATCCAGTGCAGGAGTCTACTTCTGACTTGTATACCTCTTATCTCCTAAGATTTTCTCAAACTCTAGTCTCACTAGCACTGACATTTTACAAAAAATGAACATTTACAAAATATACTTAAGAAATTCTACATTGTTTTATTCAATTTACACCTCTACATAATTACCTTCACACTCAACACTATTTCTTACCAGAAAAACGTATTCATTTATTTTACGTTGAGATAATATGTTCTGCAACTTTCCTGTCACTATTTGGAATGGCTGACTTTTTCTTGAAAATTGAACTAATTGTAAAACAAATGTAAATTTGGAGAATATTTCTCCTAATATCTTCAATGATGATCAACCAAACTGTAATTGGGATGATGATTTTTTTTAAAAAGACTCGCCTTTAAAGCAAAAGATCACACCACGTGGTCTAAGACCTAAAGTGTTTTCTGCATTTGAGCTAGTCACTGAGACCCATCAGATATATAAAAAAAATAATTATATAATATGGTCATAAAAGAATCAGACAAAGGGGGCAACATTGTGATTGGCAAAAGGAGAAATACATAAAGGAAGCATTCCACTAATTAAATGACACCAAATGCTACCAGAAAGTTTTATTGAACCCCACAGAGAACTTTAGCATCATTTACAATCGCATTATAAATGCAGCACACTCTGAAGGCACCATTATAAAACAAGAATGCGATTTTCTACATGTCAACAATTGGAAAACTCCTACATTCTATCTTTTGCCAAAAATTCACAAAAACACCATGGAAACTCTGGGCCCACCTTTTGTCACTGGTATTGGAGGATTATCCATCAAGGTGAGCACCTTTATGGACCTAACTCTCAGACACCATGTCACCAGTCTACCCTCCTACATACAAAATATTTCAGATGTTCTTCACAAGTTCCATAACATCAGGCTAAATGAAGATTTATTGGTCAGCCTAGATCTGGATGCCCTATATACTAGCATAGAACATAAAGCAGGACTTAAGGTGGTACAAATCTTTATGTCTATGGAGAGTGATGATACATTGCACAAATTCATCTTGAAACTATTGGAATTTATCCTAAAAATAAACTACTTCACCTATGGAGATTCTTTTTTCATCCAGACAAGAGGCATGGCTATGGGGGCAGCATGTGCCTCCACCTATGCCAATATATTCTAATTGGCATATTGTTTTTGGAGAGACCAATGAACATTTCACATATTGATGATCTCTTTATCATCTGGAGAGGTAACCACACTGATCTCATCTATTTCATAAATACACTAAAAAAAAAACATATTGAATCTCAAATTGACTTATGAGATCAGCAACACATATCTCCTTGCTAGACTTCAGGATCTGCAAAAATGCACATGACCTTCTAAACAAAGAACTCTTCAGGAAATCCGCTGAAACCAATAGTCTGTTACACATAAATAGTGCTCACCTCACTTCTACCTGTAGCAACAACTCAAAAGGGGAAGTTCTACACCTGAGGAGCAACTGCTTGGATGACAAATTAATCAAAAGTCATGAACTCTCTGAGAAACTTTAAAACATAGGTTACTGTAATAGATGTATAAAATGGACCTTACATTTGGTTACAAATACCAGAAGAGAGAACCTCAGTTTTCCCAAGCATGCAACCCAAGAAAAATCAAACCCTATTTTATTTGTGGGCAACTTCTGCAAGGAATGGCAAGAACTTAGAAAGATAATACAAAAACACTGGTCAATCCTGCTTTCTGACCATGATCTCACCAAATTACTGGGGGACACAAAACAATGATTTGCAACCGATCGAAAAATTTGAGTGACATGTTAACCATAAACCATTTTACTAAAAATTCAACCAAACAACCAAAAATGAAGGAGTCTTTTTATCATGTGGCTCTTGTAAAACTCACTCATATATACACAAAACAGTATCTGATAAATACGGCAAACTGATGAAAATCCAACACTTCATCAATTGTAACACCATTGGTGTTATCTGTTGCCTCGCATGCAGTTGCAACATCAGATACTTTGGTATGACCATCAGAGCTTTCAAACAACTGATCTTAGAACACACATTTTTAAGAAGTGATATATCCAAATATAAACAGACATCAGTGGCCAGACTTTTCTTCTTCAAACATAACAGTAACCCTACAGAACTTATAGTCTTTGGAATTGAGAAAATCCCACATGACATCTGGGGTGGTGAAAATATGCTTAATATGGAAAGTTAATGGACCTATAAAATGGGCACACACTCGCTTTGGCTTTAATGAACATATTAGTTATAGTGTATTCTTAACATAAATGAATACCATGTTGCCATCAGTATGTAACTCATCATATTTGATGCACATACAAACAGTATAAAACCTTTTTATATTTAAATACCAGAGTCAGTGTCATTTTAAAAAATTCCATTATATTTATCCCTATCCACCTTCTCTTTCCATACAACTTCTATTTAATCCTGTTTTACAAATTTCACCTCAGTACTTGATCACAATGCAACTTATGAATATGAATATGTTACCTATACTATCTATTACAGTACAGAAGTGGATACAGTCATATTATTATTCTTTATCACAATGTACTTGTTCACAATGCTATGAGCACCTATATTAATCAGTGTTGCTCCCAGCCCTGTATCCAAGTACTAATATTCATATATTAAACCTGCACTATTTCACCCATTTTATTACGTATTAATTCATCACACTACTTTATTCATTAGTACTTTTATTTAATCACATAACTATCACATATTATTTTGTCACTTAATTACAAATCACTTATAATATGGAGGCTAAGCATTAGTATTAAGTAACATCTGTCTCACATGCACATTTTAATTCATCACCACTTATTCTATTATTACTTATACACATACCAATCTTCTATCCTTTAGATACATACCCTACACTTACTACTGCTACACAGCATACCCCACACTTTAATTACATTAATTACTGTGTATAGTACTAAGTATCCAAGTTTCATATAAAACAAACATAACTATTCAGCAAATTCAGCATTACTTGCTTATCCCCATATACATTTGAGACAATTTTGTCTGCAAATGACTATTAATGCAGTATTAGTATTGAGAATGTATATCATTTAATGGTGTTCTATTCATAAATTTGTTTATTATACAACACTGTCTCTCCATCTGCTTTTTGATTACAACATGGCAGATGCGGCTTCCTCGTTTGCTAATTAACCAATTACTATTATCTAGCACATATGTGCAGCACTGTTAGGTGCACCCAGTGCTCAATCAATGTTCCTCTGGGACCATGAGGAGACCCGCTTTGCTCTACACTTTCACTCAGCCAGAAAGGGATCCACACCAGCTGGTATAGGTAGGTACTTAATTATTGGTTGTTCTCTCATTTCTTCCAGTGTAAGAAGCACCTCGCACTATGTCTTCACATCAAGGTGCCTGTCTCACATGCTGGACCAACAACAAAGGCAGCCACTACTCTATATTTCCACTTTAGAATGCCAAGTGGACTCTTGCTCATCAGTAGCCTTTTGCAAACAAGTGAAAGTAGCACAGACCATCACCCTGGATATACATTGTAATTCTATCATCTTCACTGGCATCTACCAATTTTCTTTATTTTACTTCCAGCTATGATTGCATTAGTGGTGGCTCTCCACTGCAAGCAATATTTTGAGTAAACCCAGTACTGTGTGTTCATGCAGATATCATTATTGTGGCTAAGAGATTATTCAACATATACCTGACTAAATTGGACAATTTTAATTACGGCAGTCTTATATATACAGTGTGTGTGTGTATATATATATATATATGTGTGTGTGTGTATATATATATATATATATATATATATATATATATGTGTGTGTGTGTGTATTTCCCCAATTTTCACTTATATTTCACCTCACTTAATCTGATTTCCTACATTTTATATTACTTTGTTTATAGTAATAGTAGTTGATGTGTTTTGATTCATTATTATAGTACAATTTTAATGTATACTATAAAAGTTATATTTTATTTTATGTAAGAATGCCCTACCATAAGTAACTGTTTTCTCTTAATGTACTAGTCATGATTTATAGCAACACCAGTATCTCATTTTTTATTATAAAATAAGGTTACATGACATGCCCTACTTGTACTTATATAATTATTCACTGCTGACTGCTCTTATAAAAAATGCTCAGCCATACAAATTACAGTATGTGACAATTGCAATCATTATGTGCCTTTCCTAGAAATTATGGCTGTAAGCAGATTTTACATTTTTTGTCTCTATCTCTAATCATTAAAAACAAAGATCAACTTAAATTTTAGTGAGCTAGTTAACTGTCTAGTATATTGTATTTTTAATTGTTAGGAAATATGTCAAAATCTGCATAAAGTCTCAGATTCTGAGTAATTTGCATTTAATTATGAAGTCCCTGTTGCATTAGGCAGTTCATGTAATTGAGTAGGAAAAGTGATGTGAATATTAGAAATAAAATTAAAGTGTATTTGTTAAAAAAAAAAAAATGTAAGCTAAAGTGAAAACATATTCAAGACATTAGAGCACATTTACACCAGTCATCTTTTGACATCAGAATTGTAGCATGTATTACTAATTATATTCATATAAAAATTTAAAACACTAAAATGACAAATATACTTTTCATGCAGAGTATAAAAAATTAGATTAGACTACTAATCCATGCAGAATCTAATTAAAATGTACGTATATGCACTTAGATAGATAGATAGATAGATAGATAGATAGATAGATAGATAGATAGATAGATAGATAGATATAGATAGATATAGGGGCTTTCTAGAGAGGAGGGGACTCATGTACAGTCTCCATCACGGGCCCTCTCTTCTCCATCCGGCGTCCGGCAGCGCACTGAGCGGTGTGCGGCCAGTGCCGCACTTATAGACTCTGGGCACTACAATGTGACCAGAGTCTATTGCGAATACGCAGGTCACTGGGAAAATGGCCACAGCGGCCATTTTCCCTGTACTGCGCATGCACAAACAATGGAAAAATGGTAGCGGTGGATATTTTCCAGCCATTTTTTACAGCGCTGACACCGGCGCCGACATGGGACTCCAGAAAGTTAAATATAATATGGGTGCAGATTGTGTGGTGCGGTCCCCCCTGGCCCCAGGGGCCCGTGTGCCCCGCACACCCTGCACCCATTATAAATATGCCCCTGGATAGATAGATAGATAGATAGATAGATATACATACCTTATTTTGGAGCTCTACACATTGTCAATAACAGAAGTCTATCAATTGTAAAACTTCTTTATAATATGAGGACTATAACTACAATATAACATCTTTTGGATAATTTATTCATTAACTGCAGGATCTGTATCTATTACTTTATAAATATTCAAATGATTAGTCATTTGCCTATTCTACCTCAATTATACATTTATTTTGGGAAGTCAGACACTCTAGCAAGCTGTTACAGTATTTATCACACATTTTAATTTGAGATAACCACAGAGCAAAGATATTGTCTATATTCCATGCTTACAGACTTTTATCATCTGGACCCCATGCAATCTGTTAAAAAAATCCAAATGGGAGGTGTGGGTGTGTAGCACTACAAATGAATCATGATCAAGCCCCTAAATGCATTATTTCATTGGATGTGGGGTAACAATAATGTGATAAATAGGGAATAATGTAATCACCACCCATCCCCCAGTCTATGTCTCCTATGAATTTGTGACACAAAAGGGTTACTCACCATCTGAGTAGACTGGAGAACTCAAGCAAATCTGGATGACTCCCAGAAATTGTGGGGAGATTGGCAACTATAGTACTGTATGCTTTTTCTTCAAGTAATAGGTTTTCGTGCTCAAGTCAAATCTAAAATGGGTATTTTTGCCATTTTGTTTTTATTGAGTTACAAATTGCTAACTTTATTAAAGGAATAATCTTCAAAAATTGTGAATAAAAAATAAACAAATCACTATTTTTTAAAATACAACAAGCCAAATAGCTACCTGTAGATGTTGCCAATGTTCTGAATATAAAACCACTAGCCAAAAAGATTGGTGCTTCTGACTGATAAGATTGTTTAAAAGGCTTGCAATTTGAGCTTTTTTGACAAGAACCTAATACAGGGCCTTATTCAACTTATGTATTAGAGTGCCAATACTTAATACTTAGCTAAAGTTCAAAAACAATTAATACAAATATTTATGGGCACACAATTATTAATTGTGTAATTTAATAAAAAATAAATAAAAAAAACTTTTTATTAAATTTAATCATTATAAATTTGGCATTACTATTAGTAAATTAACTAAATAACTGAAATCTTCCTGATGTTCGTACCTTGCAAGATAGTACATTTGGGGAAATAGGTCTCTTATACTGTACATAAAACTAATAAATGACTTTTCTTACATGATCTTTGTGTTCTGGAAGCTTACATTGTCTATTAAATTATTTATCACAGATAAAATTTATAAACAATTCTTGTTCTTTTCTACTACAAACAATATCATGCATCTGATCTAGCAGCTAATAAATTACCAATCTCTACAATGACATTACAGCAATTGAATCTCACCTATTTCATTTAAATATAAAGCACCAGGTCAATTCTGCAGTTTATCATGCATCACAGATTAGTTTCGACACACGCATTGCTGACCAGTTTGGAAGAGATCCGATTGATCAGCCTTCCAGCAAAGCATTTGGAACCCAATTTGGAACACAACTTAACCATACACATACTGTAAGAAAACAACATTTGAATTCTAACTGCATTTCCCAACATGCCTGATAATGATTCTATAGATGGAATTACCATTATCCAGCATATCTCTTATTTTGAGACCCCACATGGTAGATACAAGAACATTGCATGAGATTATATGTGGCATTGCAGCCTGTGTGGACAATAACAAGTTTGAATAAAACAATACTTTTCAATTTTTTTTGTCTTTGGCAAATCTTATCAGTGTCTTTCAGCTTTATGGTTTTATTTTTCATGTCTTTATTTGAACAGCTGTAAAGGTTGAGTATACATTACATGCAAAGCAAGCAATCCCAGTGATGTACATTACACTCAGTTTTATTAATCATCAGTTCTATGTTACCTTGAACAAAGACAACATATAGTTTGACTATGAATTAATTATTTTGCAGAAGCCCCGGAATAATTAGCTAATATAGAGAACATTAGCATGACATAAAATCAGTTCTCAGACATCTATATAGCATATGAAGTGTGAATGTGTGCAGGTGCCTTAATTTAATTAATGCAAACATGAACTATACGGCTTACATGATCTGAGATGTAAACGTGCATGTTCTACCAGTTCTGATAATGAAGTAAGTAATTCCCTTTATTATTTCATGCAATGAACATAACCACTATGCCTTACTCATGTTTAATTAAAACTAAAAGTTATATCAGTCTTGGTTATTAGATTGCTTAACCAACCTCCACACATGCAAATGCTAATGTTCTTTGTTGCTATCAGATTTCATTCCTATTTCAAAAAGAGTATTTAAGTCGTCATTGTTAATGTACTATTGAAAATCTATATATTCTCTTTTATTAAACTCTAGAGTGCAGAATTCAGCAAAACACCACATTTTAGGTGTTGACATATTTCCTCAGTTATTATTATATTCCTTTTTTAACTACACAGCACAAAGGTGTCTGATACTTTGGTTTTTAAGAGCACTCGGTAATGTGCCATTTCAGACTGTCTTTCATTAGTGTTTAGCAGTGGCATTCTGAATACCTAGCAGAGTGAGGAACTTGTAAAGTTCATGTGAAGTTTTATTTTTTCAAGAAATATTGCACTTGGCACATCTGACTCAACATTATGTTTGTCAAGTTCTAAGGATATCCAAAAAGAAAATATATGAAGATAATTTCGTTCTGAAGTCCATGTTTTTACTACCTCCTGGAATTGAACAGAAAGGTAAAAAATGTTTATTATTTGGAAAGCTGGATGGGTTCATCAAAGAAGTACTTAGACATTGGAGTTAAAGAGGCAGTTAGCTATTAGCAAAAATATGCCTTGTTTTTTTAGTATATACAAATATAGCTTCATTATTGATTTTAGAACAAGTGAAACAAGCTTGTCAAAACTAACATTAAATTGTTAACTCTTCTTTAATACTAAAATTGTTTTTGTTTCATAAAGATGAAGGAGTCAAGATATAGAAAATCACAGTTTGTATGAATTTTTCTGACATGAATGATAAATCATTTATTATGCATTATTAGCAATTAAGGAGTTTGCTGTGAAATAAATGATTTGTGGACTTACAGTTCTGGCATTAGATGAAGTGAGACACAATGGGTGGGAATCTACTAAAGATTAATTTTGTTTAAATCAATCAAAATTGTAATAATTAGGTCCAGAATGTGAGAACATTGGGCCTGATTTAGATGCAGTGGCGATTATGGATGCAGATCAACCGATTGTTTGCCATTGTGTATGCGTATATAAGCCACACTTTATGTGTAATGATCACTTTCTTTTTCTGCACATTTTGAGGAAAGACATCATTCCAAAGAGTGTCATATAAAATGCTTTTGTGGGATACAACAAATCTCACCTTTATGGAGATGTAAAGATACTGAATTACGCTTATCCCAAACTGAGATGAGATGGATACATAAATTAAAGACACTAGCCCCCAATGGTCTAAACAGCGATTTTGCAATTAAATGTTTTTTTTATAATAACACCTTTTTTAACAATAATACCCATTTTCAATTTTAATTAATATGTTATTTTTATTGCTATTTTTTATCATGTTTTAATATTAGCCCACCAAGATTCTGTATTAATTACTGCTTATTTATTTATTTATTCCCCATGTGCTATATGGACTTATATAAAAGATGAACTTCATTTCATCAAAAAACATTCCTCTTTGTGGATTTTGGATTATTAGCACTTTAAATGGACGTGTGTGTAATGGAAAATGCATAATAGCAATTTCTTAATTTTTTTATGGGACTTATTTCCAGTAAACCATGTTATGGACCGCATCAATAAGGCAATGGAACACAAGCGGTGGCCATCTTACTTCCGGTAAACAAAACAGTGGAACACATGGATGTGACACAAGGAATGCAAGCCGCGAACATCCTGTTTCCTTGTAGTCATCACTTCCGGTACATAGAGACGCCGGCAAACGGACAGGTGTAGGAGATCGCAATCACCAACTGTATTAGTGAGTAGGGTATTTAAGGACTTCATTAGTAGCAATCACCAGGTTCCTGACGAAGGATTGAATCCGAAACGTGTTGAGCTGGTGATTGCGATTGATGTAAGGTCTCTGGAACCACCAACCCTCAAGGAGTATACATAGGGGGAGGCGTGCTTGAGCGTCCAGGACTCAGACTTCACCACCTGATGGTGCTATCTACATTCTAAACGGGATGGTGAGATTGCTCCAGAGACTTACCATCTAAATGGTTACATGCTGTTTTTTTAAGTGGAATATGTGAGTGAATATTAAACAAAGTGTTTCTTTATTGTGTGAGAACGTCTGC
Organism: Taudactylus pleione; assembly: GCA_031769625.1. Classification (NCBI taxonomy): domain Eukaryota; kingdom Metazoa; phylum Chordata; class Amphibia; order Anura; family Myobatrachidae; genus Taudactylus; species Taudactylus pleione. The sequence continues at coordinate 3,205,674 of JAUIMM010000264.1, read as the reverse complement.
ACTATTATTTGTTTCATTATTATTTTGGGGTCAAACTGGACATCTGAGAAATACAGAAAGGAGGTCCCAAAAGCTGTTTCAACTACTATATGATATATGGCTTCAGTTACCATGGAAAATGTGAGTGCATTAAATCAAATCCTCTTGTAAGAAGGTTTTGCACCATTACCTGTGTCTTTTTACTTTTCGGTAACCCACTTCTGAAAAGAACATTATATCACGAAAATACCTTAAAGAGGATATGAACAATACTTACTTTCAAAGAGTAAGAGTGAATATATATATTTTTTGGTAGATGTGGTGGAACTCATGTTTGAAATTTTCTACAATGGTGTTTATCCCTCATTTTTTGTTATCAATTAGCACCATCTAGGCAAATCACCTTTATTCTGTATATTTCCATGTGTTTGAGTGTGGTGTAGATTCAATTGATTTACCTAGAGGCTGCGGATTTTGTTGCGCAATCAGTAAGATCATTTATTCTTCTTTCTCACATATAGTGACACATCTGCCATGATTCAATCTGATACAGTTAGCATCAATAAATTGGTAAAGGCATATTTTAATGATAATGTACAAATTAGCATCTGACACAGTCCCCTTGAATACCGAAAGGAAAAAAGGCAATTTGGAGCCCCTTGTACAAACTAGCTTCTGTATGGTGTACTTTATCCGCCCACTCCCAAGTGTGTTCCTGGAAAGAGTGTTTAGTACAGCCTTCTGCTAAATTTTGTGAGCAATCAGCATAGAAGGCTACTTCCAAAAAATGTGTAAAAACTGATGTTCATCAAAATGAACTGCAAAGTCTATAAGGAAGACTTATGCCACCAGTTACAACAAACAGCGACTGTAACAATGCATTTCAGTGGGGATGAGCCAATATCGTGTGATGGTGATGTTAACAACAGTGATGAGGGCGATGATGAGGATGATGAAAACTTCCAACTGTGAGGATGATTATCATTATTGATAGCCTTAATGCCATTGGAAGAATAGTTTAACCAAGCCACCAAAATATTTTCTTTTGTAGGGGCCCAATCAAACCAATCATTTCAGCCACAAAAGTGACAGTCCCTGTCACTGAAGTGCTTGGCTTGTGAAACTGTGCATGTGTTTTTTAATATACAACATAAGGGTGGGTAGGAGGGTCTGAGGACAATTCCATCATGCAAAACATTTCATTAATGGCTTTTCCAAGATAGTATGTGTGTTTGACAGGCAACATATATTAGTGTACTTCACCCCAAAACATATTAGTGTTTTGGCACCAAATTAAAATGATATTAATTACAAAGCCAAATTTTGACTACATAAAACAAGGTTACAAATCTGCATGCAATTATCACCACTATGCTCCCATACAATGAATGTGAATTGGGATGGCAACAGTATGAATATGTGTAAACTACTATGGTAAATAAAAATATTAGTGGATTATCTCTGCCATACCAAATTTATGGAAATAGGCACCCTCCGATAAAGAGACTCTCTTTTATATTCTCTCTAAATGATGAATTAATTCCCTCTGCTTTCAATCACTTGTATTTGCCTGAGGCCTGAGATTTTCTGGTTGGAGAAGTTTGTTATAAATTATTAACTTATTCATTAATTATCTATTCTACTAGGTTAGTACTCTGGCTTGAATCGCCCATATTGGCCTAAGGCCTGTGATTTGCTGTTTGGAGAAGTATGTTGGTAATATATTATATTTTGTACTAGTCTTTTATTTTCCAGTTATTTGTTCTTGATTAATGAAAACATTGTATAGGGTTGTATATATTATTAAACTGCCATACTGTCTGCCACTTCTGTGCCACTATGTTCATAGAAGTGCTATATTCTTTTTAAACTCCCTTGTATTTGTACCACTGCTCTGTTGTTTAGTGTAGCCAGCCAGCTCACTGCAGCCTTTGGCCAATATTGATAAAAACAGTATTGTTAGCTGTGAGGTGGTCAAAATGACTGGAAATGAATGTCATTGATGTTAATAATAGTGCAGGAACAAAAACAGATCCAAATTATATGATTTTAGCTGTTTTTAGAAATTTGTAAATGAATCCAAACCCCCCAAAATTGAGGGGGGTTTATCAAAGCATGACAATGATTTAGAACAAAAATACTGGGCTCTGCATACATCACTTATTTAGGGAACTGCAGCTTGCTTATTGTCTGGTGTATCTCCTCCCATTCCAGAGTTCTAGCTCTCAGTGCCAAGTTGCTGCTTTCTGCATCAACTGTCCAGTGTATAATGACTCATCCTTGTGCTTTAACTTGCTTTCATATCCTCCTTGAATGTACCTTCCCTGTGCAAACCTGAACCGTGAACCGACTCCTACTTGTGTCTTGACCTGTTCCTGGGTAACCCTTAACCTGTAAAGTGCTAGTGTTTATAATACATGTGATGACTGCTGCTTATACTTTGACTCACTGCTGGGAACTCCTAAAGTCATACAAATACCTTGCATAACTTTTACCTGTGTACCAGCTACTGCTTAAGTTGTGACCTGCTGCTGGGTTATATGAACCATCTGCAGTTGTACAGTGAGGGTGGAGCCAGTGGAACTCACACTCCAGGTGCCAAAGCCTGTTGGGGGTGCCAGCAGGACCCTTTCCCTGCCACAAATTCATCCCTTCTCTGCTCCTCTGGCAGGCTGATCTATCTTCCTGGCCAGCCCATACTGTGTATGAGATGGACTATAGTGAGGGGTCGGGCTGTGATGTCAGTGGTCTCTGACCGCCAACATCACATGTAGTTTCTGCACCACAGAATGCCTTGCAATCGGCATTCTGGAGGTGCAATTTTCAGTACTGCAAATTGTTTAGAGGGGAACTGAAGTTCCCTTCTCTAAGCATTGGATCACCGGCCAAAGGAAGAGTGGGCAGGTGTGTAATCATCAGCTCCTCTGAGTGCTAATTTCTGCTCAGCAGGTATTGAGTGATCGGACTGCTCTGAGCTGTCTGTCATAGTGCTGCTTCCTGCTCGGTGGGGACTGACTGATTGGTCCCCTATGAGCTGCCAGTCACACACTCTGCTGTGTATATATGGGATGGGATGCTCTGCTGTGTATATATGGCAAGGGGGGTTGGAGGAGGAAGGGGGCACATTGGGGAATCTGTAATCAATGTAGGCAGCTATGGTCATTGGGTTGGGAGAAGAGTTAAATTGCTGGGGAATACAGGAATAAGCCACAGGGATGGGAACATATCATTACAGGAGGTAAATTATTAAAGGGAAGTCTGTAAAAAATAATAAAAAAATGCTCAAGGTTTGGGTGATAATGAAGAAAAGGATTTCTAGAGACACACCCACAGAGTGGCACCAGACACCCACTGGGGGGTGCTGTGGCATGCACTTGCTCCGGGTGCTGTGGCTCCATTCTACGCCTCTAACCATCAGTTTTACACTTATTAAAGCATGGTAATCAACTGCTGCTCATCCCTATATCTGTTACTAAACTACAGAATCATTCCTACTACTTAAGGTAACTCTTGTCAGTTGTCTCACTGTGTCTGGTGGTAACTGCTGTGTCAGTGAAGCCTGCCACTGTAGTTAACACTCTACTTCCAGCTCTTCCCTGGAAAGGATTCTTATAGGAGCCCTTGTCCTGGCATGAGTTTTTTGCTAAATTTGAGTGAAAATTTTTATTCTCAGATTGTGAATTAAGGCAAAAATACTTTATCACATCCGCATTAAAAATGTAAATTATGATAAATAGGGTCGTATATGTTTAAATGTTAATTATTTGCAACATCTAAGATCTTTAAATTATTGTGTGTTTTATTTTTTTATTGTAGTTATATGTATATTTCAAAGTGATTATTAGGCATATTTTTTACTTTTGATTAAAACGACATATACATGCAGTTAGACATACCTTCTAACACCCCAAATTATCTGAATACACTCCAGCACACTGAGCTTAAGTAATTTTTTTTTATTTACAATCTTTCAATATGAACACATACCTTTATCAAGGAAGAAAAATACAGTGTTCATCTAACAACTGCAATATAGCATTGCACCAAACAATATCATCAATAAATTATTCACTTGTTAAATTTGTGCTGAGATGTACAGGTCTAAAAGACAACTATTTAAGTACTTTAACCTCTAACACAAAAGAATGAAATATAAAATAAAAACACAAAATTAACCAATTGGATGTCTGAACTTAATTTCATGTACAGATGCACTTTTCAATTTCAGGGGAGCATCACAATATTTGTATGTGCTGTGGTTTTGATGCTAGAATTGTCTATATGGTGGCCTATTGCCTCCCACTCTCAGCTTACCCACACATAGACATGCAGTAATTGGTTAAAAACCATTTTGATACTAGCATTTTATGTTCTGAATGCCCATAGTTTGTTTTAGTGCTATACACTTCATCTCCACGAGTCTATATATAGCTCTGTATTAGGGACGTGCAGACAAAAGTCCAGGAATGATGATGTTCGTCCATGCAAGATGACATTTTGCCTCTTTCTGAGTTCCGTTTTTTTGGAGGGAAAAATCCGAACTCAACGTGCAAACTCGAACCTATCTGAGCCTGCACATCCCTAATATATATATATATATATATATATATATATATATATATATATACACATACATACATATATACACACACACACACACACACATGGCTGACAATTGAGGATGGTGACATACACTGAAATAGCTGTCAGGGCTGGGAGCCATCACTATGCTGAAATTCTGTTACAATATATTTTGATAAGTATAAGATTTTTTCATACAGCATTATGGCATTTGTGACCATTTAAATAATTGTATTGATGTTTTTGCTACTTACTGTATATGATGTGCAGTTTTTCTTCTGTGGTTTCTTATGGGGACTATCAAGAGGTTATTGATTTTTAACAATGTTGTGACCGAGAGAGAGACACAAGAGCGAGAGAGAGACACAAGACGTTATCACAGCAGCCTAGTTTCTGCACCTTTATTGTGGCGCTTTCGTCAGGCACAGCAAGCATTACAAATATAGCCAAAACACTCACCATTTGTACCCCCTTGCCAAACCAGCTGGACGCCATCTCCTCCGCTTCTGGGATATGTGACGAATGCGGCTGAGTGACGTCACTGGTCAGCACCCTGTTGCTAGGAGACCAGCTAAACAAACATGATTGTGCTACTCAACAATCATGTAATGTGCTTAAATATAAAACAATAGTGTATATAATATAAAAAAATACATAAAAGGCAGTAACTATCTAGCATCATAGAAGGTATATGTATGTAGATAATAGAGAGACTTACCTACAGTAGCCTGCACTGTCTCATATCACTATGAGCAAAGGTAACAATAGCTGATGGTAACATTCCTAGACAAAACAAAAAGGATACTGTAATAATGTGGCAACTCTAGATAGGTAATTAAGGTATGGTTCTTAATTTAATACTAATGTTGGAAGAGAAAAGTCAGGATTTCTATGTAAATAGCATATTAGGAGTTAAACTTATAGGAAACAAAGCAATCCCAGGGTCTCGTTTAGCCCTCTAGGTGCCAAAGTACCCAGTTTGTGAATCCATTTAGATTCCTAATGCAGCAATTTCTTACTGCAATCTCCTCATCGATTAAATGGAGGGACATGATCAATAATTTAGTATTTGATGGAGGCTGCACTGTGTTGGCCTGTGCAAAATGACATGCCACAGGTCAGTCACTGGTGCCTTTAGCAATAGCAAACCTGATGGCCGACATGTGGAGTGCCATTCTCTATTTAAATTGATGTTCCGTCTTTCCGATGCAATTTCTTCCACAAGGACAAGTGATCATGTAGATCACAAATTTACTGGTACAGGTTAGATGATATATACACTTTTGCAATTTTTAAAGTGGCTATGTCTAAGTCATATCTTATGTATTTTATCATTCATGTAGCACAAACAATCTAAGAGAGGTGAGTATATTGTGTCTATACTACAGTAACTTCCAGAATTGCTCTTGCAAGTTAATACTGTGATATGTTTCTCCATCTGCAAGAGGCTTTGGGAGCTCATTATGTGCAACTATATAGATGCATACATATGCATTGAATCAATTTTGCACAAAGAAGTAAATGTAAATATAAAACTAGAGATGTTCAGGTTCGGTTTTACTTGGATTTACGCGGTTCTTTTTGCCAAAATTATCACAAGTTCGAATTAGTTTGGATTTATTTTATTGGCTATCCAAAACACGTGATAGCCGATAGCCAATAAAATGCAGTTTTTGAGATACGAACATATCCGAGTAAATCCGAGTAAAAAAAGGTAAAACTGAACCCGCACATTTCTATATAAACCTACAAGTAAGCTAGATGCTGAGACCCAGGAGAATATGGACAAAAATATAAGAAGATCAATTAACTAAATGCTATACAATAGAGTAGAACCTATAAAAGTACTAGATGCTATTCTAATGGGTAAGCGGTCATTAAGTCAACATTCGAAATTAAGTTAACATTCCCATATTGACATTATGAATGTTTACATAATATGCTAACCATTTCTATTGAAGATTTTTGGAATCACCGGTGGCACATTGTCTTCTTTCCTGGAATAAGAAATTTACAGGAAGTGCACTCATTTTTACACATACATAGTTATCATATTGACATCAATACTTGAGGCAAAAATTATAACAAAATGTGTTCATTAAACACACCTTTGATACACTTTAACCAGGGTCGGATTAACAATGGGGTGGGTGGAGCTGCAGCTCCAGGCCCCCCAATGAAAATAGACCCACAGGAGACTGACAGCATTGACAGGAAAAAAAATGTTCCCTGTCACAGGCTGCCAGTGGCTATCCTCCCAGGTCCCCATACAAATCTTTCTGGGCCATCACCTCACCTCCCCTCTCCCACTCTACCCACCTGGGAGAAGCTCTTAATTCTCTTTAAGTCAGTCCTGGGTATTAAAAATGATGGCAGAGTGAAAGGCTTCACAAGCCCTCCCTGCACCATGTAACTTCACATAGACTCCATCCCCCGACTCCCAGCCCTGCAGGCTTGGCAAAGGCATTCAGTGCTTTCAACTCTGCACTGAGCAATCGCTGCTTCCTGCAGATCAAGATGCTGGATAGAGGGGAAGAGGGACGGACATCTGTGGTAGCATCCCAGTGCTATTTAATAAAGTTTTTTTTATTGTTATAAACATGAAAATAATAATGCTGTGCGTCAGTTGTGTGCACCACTGGGGTCATGCACTATATACTGCCCAGCACACATATGGCTCCAACTTCCTCTTGGTGCCACCTCCTGATAACACTCCTGGATTAACATGATTATCAACAGGTGAAGGGGAGAAATAGAAACAGATGCTGGCGAGTGGGGGTTGGAGGGAGGAGTATAATGAGGGAGATGCTATTGGGAATAATGGACTTGGGCCCTCATTCAGAGCCGCTCGTAAGCAGCAGTACGCTCGTAGCATTCCGATGTTGAGAAACCACGCATGCGCCGGTGTTACACTGCGCATGTGCGTACGGCTGATTGCGAGCTTTTTTTAAGTCGTTCGTTGAATAGCGAACAGGAAGTGACATGTCAAATGTGATTGACAGAACAGGCCGTTTTTGGGCGGTGATGGGGTGGAGATGGGAAAACGCAGGCATGGTGAGGCATTTTGTGGGCGTCCCTAAATTATCTCATGCAAACGGCAAATGTGATTGGAACAAGTCATACGTCACTGTCTGATCCACTTTCCGTTCAAACTGCTCGCTCAGCTTGTGGTCTGGTATACTCTACCACAATGTCGATGATCTCGTCCTCCTTCCCGTGCCTCTTCGATGTTTCTTCGATTTATCATTTCAGGCCAGAAAAGCAATCAACTTAGAATTGAAAACAAGCTTGTAATGTGTATAGCAACTAGTTTTTTTGTAGTAGCACAAAACCGTACGCAGGTGAAGTACTCAGCTGCTAATTTCTGGCTTAGACAATCAATTAGCGTACCAATTTTTCTATTTTTTTTTTTTTTATTTTTTTTTGGGTTTTGTGTTATTGCAACAATATTGTCATCATGTTTGTGTTTTAGCAACATTTTTAATGGTCCCGGAAATGTCTTATCCATTTTGTTTGGGCAAAGTGTTCCTTTAAACTCATAAATGGTTTTTAACCCTTTATAATCTGTTTATTTTTTTATTTTTATTTTTTTGGGGGCCGGGATTACCTAAAAGCCATTTTGAGAATAATGTCACATTGCAATGGAGCAGATTTTGATTTGTTTTTATTTTTTACACACATTTTTATATTTTCATGTGCATTTGCCAGTTTGCAGTTCTGGCTTATGGCAAAAATTGTGCCAAAAATTTAAAAAAAAAAAATTAGTGGCATTTTGCATAAATAAAATAACACACATTAAAAACAATTCACAAGAAAGGAGAGGGACTTTTTGGCCCTTAATGAATATGGGGCAAGCACAGAAGGATAGTGGGAAAATTAGCCAGTGCTGTCATCGCTTTTTGCCCCGTTTGGCTGGGGTAGGGTGGGAGCCTGACCGGGTCCGGGATGTCCTTTGGCTGGCCTCTCCAGAGCTAGATGTTGGGGCCTCTGGAGTAGGCAAAGGGCTAGGCACATTTGGAGGGATGGCTGTTGTTGTGCCAGAAGTGGAGGATCCTGATGTTCCGGCATGAAGGGAGGGCGGCTCCACCATGTGCTGGCGAACGAGCTGCTCCAGGGCATTGGCAATTCGGATGTTGGCCCTGGTATTTTCCGCCAGGGCCTGACCAATGGTCATGTTGGCCGCAGCATTTTGCTCCATTGCCTCCGCCACCCATAGCAGACTGGCATCCATCCTCAGCAGAATCTCCGTGTGGTGATCCGATTTAAAATTGAGATCCGTGAGGAGGGCCACTGCCTGTGAGGGGGATTGCCCTGGACTGGCTTCTGCAGGGTCCCCAGCCGGATCTACTGCTTCCTCCCCTGCAGAGCCAGCAGAAATTCTGCGACCAAGGCTCCCCTCTGGAGCAGACTCATCCGCCTGTGTCTCTGTGAGAAAAATGAGAAAAGAGTAACATTAGAATCTCCATATTGTCACAAACACATTTCAGAGTTGGTAACATCATAACATTTACCTGGGACAACATGAGGAGCCGCAAAGTCTGGCATGTCCGTATCCATGTTGGACACGCCAAACACCTCCTCATACAGCACACACCCCTGTGCCAGCTCTTCAAGTCATTAAGCTCCAATGACACAGGGGTGGGACCCCCACCTGTCCCCCTTGCATGCCTAGCCCTCTCTGCCAGTTTTTGTTTCAGCCGATATTTATAATCGGTCCATCTGTGGGTGAAAAAGTTGGTATTATTCCTGCAGTATTTGGCCCTGTAACCACTTTTTAAAAAAATTTAGTTTTTACGTACCGGCGTTTGACATCCCGGGGTAGATGTTCAAACTCACCCACCCTATTGACAGCACTGGCTATCTCCGCCCACATTTTCCACTTCTGGCTTGCACCCATATTCCGATCTGCCTGTGGCAGGATGTCAACACACATTTGTACCAAAACCTCCATCTCCTTTCTTGTGAATTGTGGCTGCCTTTTTTTTTGGATTCTTTTGTTGGCCTACTCGGCCCAGCAGCCTCTTCCATGGCATCCTCAACACCTTGTTTCAAAAACATTGTTTAAATTTAGATGTTCAACTTTCTCTAAATTCGGGTTCTAAATAATCATTTAAGCCAAAAGAGTCAAATAATTACCGGGCGCCTCTTGGCCATTGTTTTGCTGCTCTGTAGCCATTTTGAGCACAACAACTTGAACTACAGCAGACCATTTTGGATTTTCCGTGACGTATTTATACATGCGTCCGTATTATTCGTCTGCATCATTGATTGTGCGCTCCTATGATCCGTCCTTAATTTGAGCGGGAAAATAAAGACTATTTATGGCTTTTGGCGACTCGAGTCGAGGTGGCGGGTGATGATTGTTGGAGGTTTCGTGTGTAGTAGTGGATTGTTGGCGGGATTAGTGGATTGAGGCGGGTTTTTGGAGTAGGAGTTGGTTCTTGTTTTTTTTTCCTGATTTTCCGTTCGCTTTTTTTTATTGCGGTTATTTTCTTTGTCGGTTATTTTTTGAGTAAGTATTTTTTACAACTCCTTTCAAAAATAAGGGATCTACAAACAAAATGTTCTTATTTTAATTTTTTTTGTACATTATTTTACAGTTATTTTGTCTGGGCCCCATTGAAGTTTTTGGACTGTGACTTATTAGTCGAATTTCTGTAAGTTTATCTTTTTTCCTTATTTTCAAAATTTGATGTGTTGGTCTTCGCATATATTTTGTACATTACTGTTTTATTTCTAAGTTTAACAATCATGTATTAACACTAAATATAGCGTAATGTTTAGCCAAATATATTTCCTTTGTTTATCCCTTAAAAATGCAAACTATTTAGCGCACTAATGTTTCCTTATTCTCCATGTCAAAATGCGAACTATTTAGCGCGCTAATGTTTCGTTATTCCCCATGTAAAAATGCTAACTATTTAGTGCACTAATGTTTCCTTATTCCCCATGTCAAAATGCGAACTATTTAGCACACTAATGTTTCCTTATTCCCCATGTCAAAATGCGAACTATTTAGCGCACTAATGTTTCCTTATTCCCCATGTAAAAATGCGAACTATTTAGCGCACTAATGTTTCCTTATTCCCCATGTAAAAATGCGAACTATTTAGCGCAATAATGTTTCCTTATTCCACATGTAAAAATGCGAACTATTTAGCGCACTAATGTTTCCTTATTCCCCATGTAAAAATGCAAACTATTTAGCGCAAGAATGATTTTTATATTATAAATTTGGGCATTCTTGTTTGTCCACTCAATGTAGGGTGCATTTTCAAAATAATGTGTGCTCCCCCCTATCTTTGAACGCATTTTGCCAAATTTAAAAAATTCAAATCTGTCCCCCCAAAATTCTAAACCGAATTTCTAATTTTGAAATGTAGGTTGTTGCACTCATGACAATACCCCGGCATGTAAGCATCTTTGGATTTTGCGGCAAAGATAAGTATTTTTTTGAAAGATCATTTTCCACAAACATTAACTACCTGGCTTACCATTTCAGGTTGATGTTGGTCATCTTATTTTGGCCATTCTTCCGGAACCCGACAAACTTCTACCTCGTCCCAGGCATAGGCATCGTAGGCATGCAAGGCCCAAGATATATAGAACACTTGTCACCCTTTTTGGAATGCCTGATGATGAGGTTTTAAGACGATACCATCTTCCTCCACAAATCATCATAGACACTCTCTCATTAATAGAGAGTGATCTGGAGCGGCAAATTGACAGTCCTACAGCAATACCACCACTTACGCAATTAATGGCGGTGTTACATTTCTATGCCTCAGGATCCTTTCAAACAATGGTGGGAATAGTGGCCGGAATCTCCCAATCCTCCTTTTCAAGGATCCTGAGGGCAGAGAGGGAGGCCCTTTTCAAGCACCTCCATCATTTTATTAACATGCCATTGGATATGGGTCCCTTAGTGTGGCGAAGGCCAATTTTTACCAAATAGCTGGCTTCCCACACATCATAGGGGTTGTGGATGGTACTCACATACCACTTCAGCCTCCAGCACGGCTGGAGGCAATTTTTAGGAACTGCAAGCACTATCACTCACTGAATGTAATAGTGGTATGTGATGCCTCCCTCCAGATCCTGTCCCTGAATGCAAAATTACCCGGGAGTGCACATGACTCATTCGTCATCCAGCAATCAGGGATTTGGCATAAATTAGACAACCTACAAGCTGGTGACGCATGGCTTCTGGGTAAGTGGAGCCCTTTAGTTGAAACCAATGCAAAGCTTGATACACAGTGATCCTGATTGTTGTATTTGTTTTTCACAGGAGACAGTGGCTACCCTTGCACGCCCTGGCTGCTCACTCCTTATTTGGCTCCCACACCAGGGCCACAAAGTGAGTATAATTCCACACTTACAGCCACCAGGCAGGTGGTGGAGTGCTGTATCGGCCTTTTAAAAGGCCAATTCAGATGCCTCCACCGCTCTGGGGGCGAACTCATGTATTTGCCAGCTATGGTTTCTAAAATTGTGGTCCTGTGTGGGATCTTTCACAACATCGCCATAAGGAGTGGTGTCCCAATGCAACCAGAGGATGCCTTGCCTGAGGATGGCCCCCCCTGAGGTTGGTCAGAGGACAGTATGTGGGGGGGGCCATACGCAATGATGTGGTCAAGCGATTTTTCAGGTAATTATTGTCAAACATTTACTTAATTGACACAATGTCGACATGTACCATTGTAATGTTCCTTTTTGAAATTAATTTTTTATTTTTAACTTTTCTTGTCTTCCTTTACACACCTCGACAAAACGATGCCTACTACCTGCTCCACTAAATTGTGTACATGTGGCCACATTGGATCTTACTTTGGAATCAATTATTTCATCACCTCATTTGTGGCTTTATGTTGTCCTGCTACTTATTTCATCAGTTCTTGATTGTTTATTTTTTGGTTTGCTTTTGGTGTTGAGTTTTTTGGGGATTGTCTTTTCACTGTGTGAATTGCTTGACACAATTCACTTTCTGTATGTGTTTGGTGTGTATTAAATTTTTGTTTGACGTTAAAAAGACAGTTTTTTACTAAATTCTAGTCACGTGTAACCTGGCACAAAAAAGGCCAACTTTCGTAATGCCTAATCCTGTAATGTGTGAAATGTTTACGTGTTTGAACATGCTTTTTGGCTTAACAAAAACATCAAAAGTATTATGTTTAATCAGTAGGTTTCAAAAACTAGGCCTAAGCTGTTTTTTTAAAAAAAAATTACATTACCCACCCAAAGAAAAACAAGAAAATGTTTGATTTGGTAATAACCTATTGGTATGTTGAGGTGTTTAATGTGGCAGCTTACATACTTCCTAGTGCTTTGTACAATATAATTTACCTTACTTTAAAGAACATGATCAAATAGTGGACTTATGGAAGGTTAAACAATGTAATTGTTTCAGACAATGAATGAAACTCGTTAAAATACAATGAAATTTTAATTTCCAAACAATAATTTGCCCCAAAAAAACAAGGAAAACAAAAAATTATCGCCGAAGGGCCGCCGCCATGTGGTCAAGGACCACTAACATGGCAATCATGTGGCCACGCAAGGCGGCCAAACCTTCCTGGATACAATGCATCCGCCTCTGGTCCTCTGTTGGAAAAAACAAAGAGAAAAAAACAAAAACCTTACATTAGAAGTTTAAAAAACCAATTCCTCCCAAAAAAAAAGTGTAAACAAAGATCCAGTTGTGATGAAAAAAACAAAGTACTGGCAAATGCAAAGATGGCAGAAATACTAAACTACAAATGAACACACAAAAAGGCAACCACAAACAATAAGAAGTACCCTTGTTAGGGTAAACAATAACTACCCAAGTATGAGTGTTTGGACATGTGTGATATGTATCACTGGTAAAAAACCAATACATTGTCTATCAAAATAAAAAGGTCAACAAGACAAAATTTCAAATTTATAACAGGGAAACCAACCGGTCATCGGGAATTGGGGGTTTGTAGGCCCTACATCCTCCTCTTCCTCGGAGGTGGGACAGTGATGTAGGTTGCATGGAGGGGAGATCTGGGAGCAGCTTGATGGCGATGAAAAGCGCCGGGGGGGGGAGAGGGGAGGGTGAAGAAAAGAGAAGGGGGGGAGTGGAGTCGTGAATTTGTGGGGGGCTACAAATTCCAGAGGGAGGGGCCTCAGGAAGTGGCCGGTCAGGGGTGGAGGGGGAATTGGGGGAAAGTTGGGGAGTGGCTGCTGTGCTTGGCATTGGACTGAGGGGCCGAGCCCAGTGTCTATGTGCCTGCGGCGATGGCGGATTCTGCGTTCAGCCCTAAATGAGTAGAGAATTTTTTTTTTTTTTTTTTTGGGGTGGGGGGGTTGGGCCACAAATTAACAACTACACAAATATTAGAACATTTTAAAATTTGAAAACATGCACACGCAGGCATGTCCAAAAAATAACAACAGGGCTAGACTGAAAACATGCACACGCAGGCATGTCCAAAAAATAACAACAGGGCTAGACTGAAAACATGCACACGCAGGCCTATCCAAAAAATAACAACAGGGCTAGACTGAAAACATGCACACGCAGGCATGTCCAAAAAATAACAACAGGGCTAGACTGAAAACATGCACACGCAGATAGGGCCGCAAAAAAAGAAAGGAAAAAAAACAAACAAATACTTACTTTCAGCTATCCGCTGTCTAAAACAGGCCAGCAAGCGTGGCGTGCGGTGGTGCAGATCCGACCACCTGCGCTCGAGCTGCCTGATCTGTCGGCGTGAGCCGAAGGAGCGCAGGTGATGGCGAACCTCCGCATAGGCGGATCGCTTCTGACGGTTGCTGATGGGGGGAGGCTGGCTGGTGATCCGACGGTCCATCACCTCCGTTAGGACCAAAAGCTCCCGCCTGGTAAACCTGGAGGCTCTCATGATGGCAATGGTTTTTTATAAAAAAAACTGTTTTAATAAAGGCCAGAGAAAACATTTGATTGGCTAATGTAGTTGGTAAAAATAACAGGAACCATTCTATTGGTTATTGTATGAGTCATGTGTCCTCCAGCCTAAAAAATATAATGTGAGTTATGATAGGCTTGATTCATTGACATTCGTAAGGTAATTTAAATAAAGAAATGAAAAAACTAAAACATGCCTATCACAAACACAGGAAAACAATAGGATCATTGGTTCAAACATGTATTTTTTATAAAGTAAAACATTGTTGAAACCGTACGTATTCTGCGGGAAAAATTACACACGGACAAGATTAGAGTTTATTGAAAATGAAAAAAAAAACGGATTGCAAACATGTGAAGAGCAATTAAGCTAATTAATATATTGATTGGCATGAAACGATTAAAGTATGTATGCAGAATGAACGAGCAGGTAATCGAAATCTGACAGGCCCACTTCCGGTTTGGACTTGTGCGAGCGTTCTCTGCAACCAAATTGGGAGATGGACGGTCGCAATTTTGCTCGCTCGTTAGCTAGAGGAGGGGTTGGGAGACTTTGGGGTGGAAGATTAGCTACGAGCGAATGAGCGTACTTCCGCTTACGAGAGGCTCTGAATCAGACCCTTACTTTTTTCAACACTGGGTTATTTGTAATGGTGATAGGTTAATAATCATAGTGTAGTTAATTACTGTGAAGGTTTTTATTATCAGAAAGGAGTTAAGCAAGGGCTTAATGGTGAGACTGAGGGACTGTTGTCTTTTGATGAAATTGTGGGGCTTATTTATCAGGGGACTGGATGGCACACGAAGATTAAGTATCCAACTCACTGCAAGTTGTGGCAGTGGAAATTTAATTACATAAGCAATTCAGTATTGCTCCTGTGGTTTCAGCTGCTCCAGAATGTAGCTGTCCCAGTGATCCCTAACACTACTACTGAAGTAGCAGAGATACTTACCAGAGCCACCAACCTGGCCAACTATGCATGCCTGACCTGAGTTCACTCATGGGCATGGCCAAATCCCGCAATGCGGATGCAGCAAAGGATCCACTCAGGCCCCTAAAAATGAAGCTAGCAGTTACAAAAACATGCATAAATGCTAGTTTTCGCATGTTTAATTGGTCAATAAGTGATAATGAATCGGTCCCTTAGGGAGGTAATGAGGAAGTTGTTGAAAATTAATGAATTGTAATGGGAATGATGAAATTAATGATTATAAAGTGGTTAATTATGTTGAATGGGCTTGTTATGATGATTCTGATTGTGTTAATGATTTTGAGAAGGGGTTATTTAATGATTAGATGGGTGATAATATGTTGGAGTGTTAACATGCTCTTTGTATTACATTGTAGGTATTAAGTAGCACTTTATATTGCACTTTGGTCACTATGTTGTTCTATAGTGTATAGTGTTAACTGATACTCTCTCTGTAATTTTTGGAGGTCACTGATGCTCTCTATATTATATGGGAGTTACTTATGATCTCTGTATATATGGTGGTCACTGATGCTTTCTGTATTATATCGTGGTCACTACTTCTCTCTGTATTATATGGTGGTCACTACTTCTCTCTGTATTATATTGTGGTCATTGATGCTCTCTGTATTATATGGTGGTCACTTTTGTTAATTTCTAGACTTTCACATTACACTGTTGATATAAACAAAGTGGACAGGACGACTGAAGTGATTGAATAAAGGCAATAGCCATAGTTCATGATGCAGGCTACACCCCCTGTGCAGACCATACAATTACCGCACTGGTCATATCTCCTCTCTCTCCATACACACACATTGTGATGACCTAAGTGCCCTCCCCCCTTAGCTTGTTACATCCCTGCATTTTAGGTCGTCCCAAAATCGTGTACTTTTTACAGCCTGTTCCTGCTTTCCAGTGCATAAGGGCAGGAAGGACACATAATACGTGGCCTATTATAATGCAGATGGAGGGTGTGTACATCACATATTGTGCTGGGGACAGAACTGCATATTGGACATTAATATGACCTTATATAAATGGGTCTGACCATGTTGTGTTACTGTGTGTAATATGTAGGTAAACTGTGTATACAAGTGTTTGTGCCTATCAATTTATAATATATCTAAAGCCTGACATGTTATGTATAAGATGCATATGACATATATAATGATGTTATAATGTGTGGTAAGTATTCAGGGGAAGACAGCCCCCTCCCACTGGAATGTACAGACTGCCAGGTATCTGTGTATGCCTGCTGATATCCCCCACAGGAAGTTACAAAGCTGATAAGCCCCATAGCCCCCTCTGTAAGCTGAAGACAGGAAGCTATAATCAGCTGGAAGGCCTCTGACATCACACAATGACAATAATAGGTTAACAGGGACTCCTTATATAGCACCAGGGGAGCCATCCACAGGGGGGAGCAAGGAATGACATATGCACTAACTGCTCTGCATCCAGCCCTTGCATTCAAACTACCCAATACTAGAGTTCAGGGGTGGCACCTAACTTTGGGAACATCAGAGGTTTCATAAAGCCAGCTGCAGGGGTTTAGAAGTTCTGATCTGAGTGGAGTGGAGTTCCTAGCCTGAGTGGTAGGACACAGGCTGGGCACAGGAGTCGGGAGATCCTGCCAGCCTACCATCCATGGAGCCCAAGGGTACACTCCCAACAGAACAGTCCCATGGCGTGCATCTGGTCTGCCAGCTGGAGCTGGGTGACTGGCCAGCATGCCCTGCTCTTGATGAGCAGAGGACCATCAGGCCAATCGGCCCAGAACCACAAGCCATGGACCTGGCTGTACGGAGAAGACCAGGCGAAAGATACGCCGCCAAGGTGGGTAAGCGAGATGGAGTAACTGACCACATTCCTACCACTAAAGGGACCTCTGCTGTATGTACATGTGTGTGGGGTCCTCAAAGTTTAGCTAATACTACTGGCATTTCTGCATATATTGTAAAATAGTTTGCAGTTGCTGTTTTTACATGTAGAACTAGTGTGTATGTAAAATAAAGGTATCGTTGTACCTTTGCTATTGTGTAGTTTCCTGTGCGATCTAATGGGACTCATAAAGGAACTGGGGTATCATGCGAAAGAGAGCTATAACCTCTGCCTTTCTCAAGGTGGTGAATGGCGAGAGGGCGAAAATAATGCACACATAAACCCAGGATCCTCACACACATCACTAGTCACATCCCCTGCAGCGGCACACATTAGGTTCTTCAGAAATTTCTGCGCCAGGCCCAGGTGGACCTTATTCTGACACCAACTTTAGCAATCATTTCAAATTCATTTGGAAAACATTGATGCAGTCTTCAGTTACACCAAACCAAGTCACATATAACAAACATCTCAATATTGAAGAGCTTTACAAAAATTTTGCTCAATTCCTTAACTGTATAATAATGATGTACCATTAGATGACCAGTTTACTTAACAATAAAACAATAAAAAATATTTAAACTTTTTAGAATAACTTTTAGACAATAATTGTTTGCTATCTACCCCATATGAAGTGAGTCATAAAGCAAAGGTTGGAATTGTTGACATGCTTACCTACCCAACTTTTAAATATAAACTTTAAAGCATTAGGGGAGGAAGCAAAGCCATTTATGGCTAAAATATTCTGCCATTTTTTCATTACCAGACAAACATTTTTATCAGTAAAATTATTCATTATTTTATCAGTCAAATGATTCATTATTTATTACTAAAAAGCATACCATATCAAGCAAAATACTAATTAGACTGAAATCAGGCAAAAGTGCTCTCTCCTATCCATATATATTTTGATGAATGGAGCCCACACATTTTTGTATTCATGCATTACCCATTTGCTTATAGTCTAGAAAGTAAAAACTATTATAAATTCCTACCTATAATAACTTATTATCCAAAATGTTCAATACAATAGTGCTAATCAGTGGGTTAGTTTAAATTCAGAACCTGTTCCTTTTATTTATTCACTATAATAAAATTCAGCTATATCTGTCAAACTTAAAGAGAAGATCTGAGTTATATAAATATGTGCTGTAAAGTTATTATACCAATCTAGCTGGACAATCACATCACAAATATTGACATTGTGAGCCTGTTGTTTAAAAACCCTAATGTGAATATCAAATGGTGAATTGATATGACAAATATATATTTAATGAAATCATACAATTATTGATGATACTTTGATTAAAACAATCTTGGAGAATATTAAAGGGTTATAATACACATCAATGTGGACTGTGCATTGTCATGTCTGTGAATAATAGTTATGCAATCTGTCTGTGCCACTTATACAAATACTGTACATTTGAAGTTGCTGCCACTGGTAATCTATAGTATGACATACTTTACGCATTACTTTTCAGCATCTCACTGATCTGGACAATATCGGAACATATTTTACAATGCTGGAATCAGTGACATACTCAAAAATGACATTATGCTGGTGCTGCACACACAAGGTAACATCATCAGTAACACCAGGTATGTATGTAATAAAAGAAAAAGGTTATATTTTGTAATAACAAAATAATAGAAAAAGAAAGTATATCGCAGTTGTTAAATTATATTTGCGTAAACCTTTTATTACTGTCAATTATGCCCAATTTACAACCAAGTAAGCATCAGGCTCTTAGTGATTAGCAGCTACATGATGAATGTACTGTATACATAATAATTTGTGGATATTGTATCATCCCATCATTGCCCTCACTTGGACTTTCCAGTATTTTGTGTCATTGGTCTGTATCCAACCTTTAGGTAGCTGAAGGCTGTATAGGCCTAAAGCTACATATGTGTGCAGTCTTGGCGCCGATAAGTAGGTTTAAATAGAGAAGAGGTTATACATAGTTTAGATTGACAGTATAAAGGGTAAGGTCAAGTGCACTGACCTCCTCTTTGCTTCAAGATTCACTGCCCACCCTTCCCCTTCCCCCTTGTTGGGTTGTTGTGCATTCTGCGTGATTCAGATCTTATTTCTTCTCAAAAATTTATTTTGGTTATTAGCAAGGCTCAGTTTCTCAGTGGCCAATAGGGGCACAAGTGGTAGCTATGAGGATACCTTTCCTTTGGCAGGGTCAGCTGTCTCTGCCCAATTCGAGGACCTAGGCTTCTCCATTAAAGTTGCGCCCAGTAGTGCTAGCTAATAAAAAGGGGAGTGTACAGTAAGCCTTGCCGCTCAGTTTGCATCAGGGGGTGTACAGCCACTCCCCATTAATAGTGAAAGTGCATCTGGGCCCTAGCTGAGTTTTACAATTCTTTATTTAGCCACCTTTTTCTTGATTAGGTAAAAAAAGAATTAAATAAAGCTGTGACCTTTTTTAAATTCCAATACCTGTGCCAGGTCTCATTATTTCTAGTTATTGGTATTTTTAGTTAATATGTATTTAGGTTAACAAATCCTGTGGCTATAGAAGGCTTATGCTACTGTCACAGATGAAACAATACTCAATTTATTGTGACACACAAATGTGAAAATACTGCAATTAAGAAAACAATGATCATAATTGAATATACTGTAAAACCATTTAAATCCCAAACTACACCTGGTATTAGCCATACTGTATATAATAGAATTTAAATTACTTTAACTTATTTTCACATATTTGATCATAAATTCCTTTAGCACATACCGATTTAACTAGGAAAGCAATCACTTAAAAATATTGTATAATGTCATATGTAAATGCTATTGCCAGGGAAGACAATTGTACATAAATTAAAAATCAATATTTTCTATCCATTTCCTACTGCTGCACACCAAATGTCATGATAACATGGTCTATGAGATAAAAAATAACTACCATTAAGTCTGGGTCTGCTGGAAGAAAGCTAAAATCACTCTGTATGGGGTATAAATGATTGCCAGATCTACTGGCTGCAAAAGGAATAATTTATTGTTGCCAGTATTTTTATATTAATTCTTTAATTGCAATGCTTGTCATAATAGCCATCTTATTGAAGTGATTTTAATTGTATAAAAAAATGAAAGATTCAACAAATGGGTAAAACATTTTAAAACAATGTTAAAGAAGTAGGGAAACCCAATAGGACATTTATCACACATATCAATAATACATATAATAATAATAATAATAATAATAATAATAATAATAATAATAATAATAATAATAATAATAATAATAATAATAATACAATAAATGTTGCACTCACATCAAACATAGTCCAAAGCAGCTGCTGGGGTGTCCACCATGCAGATAGAGTCCAAAAACTCCTCCAATTGACTAGCACAAAAAATAGGGGCACTTACCAGGCTTAAAATGAGAAATGAATCCACCTTTATTCAAGTGACGACATATAAAGGTACTTCGACGTTTTGGTCACAGTGCGCGACCTTCTCAAGAGTCACAACATAACACAAGTAGAATAACCGCAACCACCATGTAGGATACTAGGCATATATATATATATATGTATATATATATATATATACATATATATATACACACATATATATATACATATATATATATATATATATATATATGCCTAGGACCTGATGAGAAGCTTTATGCATATTAAATAAAATTTAGAAAAAAAAAGCTGCTCTTACAAATAGTGGATTTATGCTCATATACAGCAACCTATGCACTGGAGTACGCATCCAGCTCTGCATCAGTAGCATATGTGCTAGGCTTACATCAGACATAAATAAACCCTGATACACATAAACATATAGCCAGGTCATAAACACAAGAAATAGCAGAAAACAGCATTCATTATCAGGATTGATTCAAATAAAAAAAAATCTTTAATACAGCATATATTATATTTCTTAACATGCACAAAAAAGTACCAAAAAATTTAATTCAAAATATGCCTGCAAAAATATATGTATGACCAATTAAGAAAGCACTAATCTTTCATTTGCTGGTGACCATGATCGTCATCATCATCATCATTAAACAATAGACCCAAAAGATGTTTTGGTGCCATCAATACCTGTATGTATTGTAGCTGAAAAAGGGGCACACTGACCTGAATTTATGCTTTTGATTAGAAAAATGATTGTGTTTATGTAACTTCAATTAGGAGTGCAGTTTTTCTATTGTCGTATCTTACATTTTTGTCTTTCAACCTAATTAAACTTTTTTTTGGAGTGTCCACCTCTTCAAATTTCCCTAAGAAACTTTTAAGAGGTGAAACATTGAAAATGACCAAGTCTCCCTTATGATAGCGAAAGACCATGAGTGCTGCCAGCAAGTTGTATGTTAATAATTTCTTTAATTTCTTTTTACCAGGCACCTTGGTTTTATCCAAACCTGTTTTTTTTAGTGCCTGGCAGTCAGCTACTATTGGATGGGAGGGATTGTGATCTGTAGTTTTCAGTTTTTGTAAAGGCACCTGATATGTAGGTAGATAGATAGATAGATAGATATGGGCTTCTCCATTAAGGATGTGCACAGTAGTGCTAATAGAGAGTCACTTAAAGTGTACCAGGCATATTAGATTAGTGCGTTGTTACAAATGAATTGATATAAAGTCACAAATGAACCATAATGATATGTGGCATGGGTTGCTTGTATCGGTACTCTGCTTTTTTCCTTTTTAACCAGATTAGCAACTGAGTAGCACATAGAAGTGCATGAAATGCCAGCTTCAATATTTATTGTACAGTACCCTTGTGCAGTGCACTTTAGTTGCTTTCGTGATGTGAATAAAATGCATATTTTAAGAAAAAGTATCTGGTATGATACTTGACGTAGCTAAATCGCAAGTCCAAGCATGCCAAATGGGGCTATTTGGCTCACTTTGAGCAAAGGTGTATTTGGACACATCAATCTACTGGGGGAGGAATCATTAGAATAATTGTATTGTTAATTACTCAAGCATAAAAAGCATGTATTTGACTATATCCTACATGTTGTCATCCTGTTTGATTATTTTAGAGGTAAAAATATTTCTAGGCGTTTAAGGAATATTCCAACCATAGGACGCCATAATTTAAAATTGTGATGTAAATGGACAGCGATTTTTTAATAAAGGTTGGTTCAATCTGAATCTATCACAGCCCAGGCTTGTTAACCCTGCCGCTAGGTCACTTACCGCTTCAGTGGACCACCAGCTCACTCCATGAACTGGGTCTGTGCATCCCCTGTCATCCCAGTGAGATGCGAGATCCATAGTTTCTGGCCTGCTAGGCCACAGCTCACATACAGCCAGCCCAGGAGTACTGCTGATTGACCCGGCCAACAACTAGCCAGTCTGAGTCAGCCGGGACATCTGACGCTGCTCATCCAATCCTGGCTAGCATTGGGGTATATATTCCAGCTGCTGATCAGTCATTGACAGTACAATGTCTAGCTCAGTCCTTACTGAGTGAAGCTAAGCTGTGCTCCGTTTACAGTCATTGTTATCCTGCTGGTGCAGTTCTGTTTGTTCTTACTGCACTAACTTCCTATGCCATTATATTCCTGTGTAAGCAGCATCTCAAGTTGCACAGGTAATTCCAGCTTGTTCCAGTGTGCTGAATCTGTGCTACACCTGTGCAAAGCATCCACCTGTCTGCTCAGGTATATTAGCCATTCCTACTTTCCTGTTTCCATTCCAGATTATTCTACAGCTACCATCCATTCCAGTGGTGGTCTGTATCCAGTCCTTTCATCTCAGAGTGCTCCCAGACTACTGATAAAAACCAGTCCAAGGTTGATAAATACTCCTTCCAAGATCTGCCACTCAAGTGTCCTGGACTACAGACCCAAGTAAGAAGAATGATTTTATTAATATCAAGTAACAATGCAGTTTAGCATGGTAAATCTACTACTCTCTTCTCTGCTACATACATCAGACCATCAACAACGCCGACGTCCCTTGTGGTCTAGTGGGTACAATCCGGCATCTTTGTCGAGCCCCAGGTTCAATTCCTGGTCAGGGAAGCATCTATTTCACATGTTAAGAGGTCTCCTCAGGCCTGCCAGCTTTACATATACATCTCCCACTAGTCAAACAGACATCTACCCGATCCCTGATCCACAAATAAACACAAGCATGACAGAATCCTCTTGTTGTAAAGCAGGCAAGTCAAACTCAAAATACCAACCGGGCCGAATATTCAAGGTCTAAGTGTACGTGGGCTGCAAGAAAAAAAAGCCTTATATGCAATTTTGAAAGGGTTATTATTAATAAACATCAATGCAGTGCCCCCTGTAGTAGTGCTCCAATAAAATTATCTGCTGTTAAAAATAATATTGCTGCCTTTGAAGGGTCCATCTGGAAAATATAACCTCTGATAACCCTGTAATTGTTACTAAATTACAGAAACAATTAAACACCTATTTATGAGGTCTAGTAAAAGAGTAATAAACTGACAACAGTCAATTGAGATTATACTGAATATTAAGTATACCGTTAGCTAATAACCCAAATCCAAATAAAAGTTATCCTAGGTTTTGACCAAATAGAGCCCAAAGACGTACTGTACTTTTCTTGATACAGAGAAATGGGGTAATGGGGGTAATTCCTCCATGAGTGAGACCCATTGTGCAGATAGCAGTCACATCACTTCTTTAAAGAAACCCCCTTTAGGGGTAAAAACATACACAGAGCACAAGCTTTTGAAGAAAAATTCATCAGGAGAGGGGGCCAGTAGGCTAGGTTGCTATACAAAAAACAAAAAAAATCAAAAAAAGAAATCATTGTTTATTACTTGTCTCCAGGGGTGCAGCAAGGGTGTTGCCAGTGGAGCATGAGTTCCGGGTGCCAAAATGGACAGAGGGCACCATACAGGGTTTCGGAATTCAAGGGGCACTGCACAGTATGATGCCCACCTGTTAGTTTTCTCTCGGTTTGTTTGCTCTATATCCTAAATAAGTTACAGATCTGAGATCCGTTTCTACATTTCATGCTCCCTCAAGCTGCCCAGATTGCCTCCCCTCCGGCCCTCCCTCCTCTGTGATCATCTTCTGTCACCTCCCCTTTCCTGTCACATTGATTACATTCACTTCTCACCTCTTTAATTCCCTCCCCTCTACCCTGTGATCGTCTCTTTGTCCCTGTCCTCTCCTTTCCTATTGGCTTCTGTCACCACCCCTCTCTGATCAACTTTTTGCCCCTCTCTTGTCCTTTCTTATTGGCTTCTGTCACTGGCTCTCTCTGCTTGGCTTTGTCCTTCCCTTCTCCTTACTTATTGGCCTCTGTCTCCTCCCCTCTCTGATAAGCACTTTCCTCTCTCCTCTACCCTCTCCTCTTGTATCCCCTCCCTCTTTCTCTCCTCATTCATTCATTGTGCTTCAATAGACTTAATAGATACACATGAGGTAAAATCCTAAACTTCAATTATAAAGTATGAGTTTAAAAAAAGTCACTGCTTTGCTATTTAAATTTTAAAGTAATGGTGGTGCTCCTAGGCACGACCATACAGTGATATTTGAAGGTCTATTTGAAAGGAAAATATTAGGAGACCTGAAATAATAATAATGGTGGTAGACAGAACATGGTTAGTAGTACTCACATTAATATAGGTGCAATGTATATTTGTGAAGTAGAAGCATAGCTGAGAAGGGAGATTCCCATAGGTGATCTCACTCCAGTGAAAGCTGTTTGGGGCCATTATTGTAGTAATAAGATGTGCACCCTGTGGAATCTCACTCTAACACATGTATTCTGTCAATTTAAGGTAAATTATCGGAATATATAATACAATCACATCTATTGACTAATAACAATGATTCAAAGGAGCAAAAGTCAGATCCTAGGTGCTATACATAAATAAAGCAGTGCCAAAGGAGCTACCCTTAATGTCAGTCAGTGCATCACCGAAGCATTCTATTCCCCCAATGGGACCTCAACGCCCAGGATACTACTGCCACTGTTTGCTGTATTTCTCTTCACTTCAGTATTCCTCCACAGGTTGGCTGCACCCCACTGGCACAGTTCAGTTCAGGGGTGTGTCACTATGACATGCACTTTCTCCGGGTGCCGTGTTTCCATGCTACTTCTCTGTTTGTCTCCAAGAGCCTGATTTAAAAAAGGATGTAATTGCAAAGCGCACACAAGCAGCTTTGCAACTCCATCCTTGCTAATATGGGAATGCAACAGGAGGCATCATGCCTCCTACATTCATTAGTGGTCCTAGCTGCATCCTTGCAAGCAGCATCGGATCAGCTGCGTGATTCTTGGCCGGCTAATTGACTATGGGGTTATGCAAGTCAGCTGTCACAGATGAGGGAAATAGGCCATGAAATCTCCATCAGCTGACAGAGATCCTGGCCTCTTCCCTCTCCACCAATGGCAGTCACATGCCTCTGTTTTGGAAAATGGAGGCCGTTGCCGCCCCCTCCCTGCCCACAAATGGCAGCAAACTGTAAATTACTGACAGTCTGCTGCTGCTCTGCGTACAAATTCCACAAGAGGGGAAGGAAAAGAATGTCCTATGTTGGCGCACAAAAGAGTACTGTATTATAAATAAAATATAACCTTTATTTGTATTATTAGGACCTTAATATAGTGAAATATCAATAAAATCAACAGATAGAAACAAATTTGTGACGAAAGTTGAAAAGAATGTGAATAAAATAAATAAGTTGACACTTAGAGCAACTATAAATCCTGTGTATAAATAATTATATTGTATTCAGAGTATTCATGCCTCTTATAATTAGTATGACTGTTGAAAATCGATTTTTAGGACACTACTTAGTCTTATAAATAAATTGATAAGCTTTCACTGTGTTAATGTATCATAAAGTGGTTACATAATTGTTCTAATCACAGCGTCACCTTACTTGTCATAATATGATCATCACCACATGGCAATGTAAAAAAGAAACCAAACCAAATAAGTCTACTACAGTTGTGTTGTTTGCACACTACAAGTATTGACAATGAATATATATTATATCTAAATTGATGTCACTCCGATAATGGCATCTGTATATATTGGCCACTAACACAGCACTGTATAATGTGGACCTATGTTTGAAACAGCCTGTCAAGCTGTACCTCCATACAGAACTATGCCTGCATTATGATGCCGCTGCGGACAATTAAGTGCATGTGGTCCCGAACTTACTGTAACCACGTCTCAGATGCATATAACACTCATTGATAAAAGTAGTGTCCAAGGTTAATATTGGTCTCCTAAGCTGTAACCTAATGGAGGGTTGCACTCATGCTCAACATATTTGGTACTGCTGGTGTGAACTTAATAACTCGCGGATCCCAGTGTGCTGTAGCCGTGTCTCAGATACACTAAGTAATTAAGTATCGTTTTAATAATGTGATACACATAACATTTAAACATTAGTAATCAATGGTAGAAACAATGCCCAAGATCAGTATATGATCGCCGACACTCATTCATAGGAGTAATATCCAGAATTAGTATTCGATCTCCCAAACTGTGCATTCGTGTATGACGCTCGGGTTAGCCTTGACAAAACCTTTTAGTGAAACATACGTCGGCTCTATAACAAGCTGACCTTGGGCACTATTCCTGTAAATGACTGTTGAAATATAAAAATGTTGTTATGTGAATTACACCGTTTATTTTAGATGTGATACTAAGTTACCAAAGGTACCTGAGACGTGGCTACAGCACGCTCGGGTCCACGAGGTAATACTCTCATACCAGCGGTACTAATATGCTGATCACGAATGCACAGTTTGGGAGATCGAATACTAATTCTGGATATTACTCCTATGAATGAGTGTCGGCGATCATATACTGATCTTGGGCATTGTTTCTACCATTGATTACTAATGTTTAAATGTTATGTGTATCACATTATTAAAACGATACTTAATTACTTAGTGTATCTGAGACGCGGCTACAGCACGCTGGGATCCGCGAGTTATTAAGTTCACACCAGCAGTACCAAATATGTTGAGCATGAGTGCAACCCTCCATTAGGTTACAGCTTAGGAGACCAATATTAACCTTGGACACTACTTTTATCAATGAGTGTTATATGCATCTGAGACGTGGTTACAGTAAGTTCGGGACCACGTGCACTTAATTATCCGCAGCGGCATCATAATGCAGGCATAGTTCTGTATGGAGGTACAGCTTGACAGGCTGTTTCAAACATAGGTCCACATTATACAGTGCTGTGTTAGTGGCCAATATATACAGATGCCATTATCGGAGTGACATCAATTTAGATATAATATATATTTATTGTCAATACTTGTAGTGTGCAAACAACACAATTGTAGTAGACTTATTTGGTTTGGTTTCTTTTTTACATTGCCATGTGGTGATGATCATATTATGACAAGTAAGGTAACGCTGTGATTAGAACAATTATGTAACCACTTTATGATACATTAACACAGTGAAAGCTTATCAATTTATTTATAAGACTAAGTAGTGTCCTAAAAATCGATTTTCAACAGTCATACTAATTATAAGAGGCATGAATACTCTGAATACAATATAATTATTTATACACAGGATTTATAGTTGCTCTAAGTGTCAACTTATTTATTTTATTCACATTCTTCTCAACTTTCGTCACAAATTTGTTTCTATCTTTTGATTTTATTGATATTTCACTATATTAAGGTCTTAATAATACTAATAAAGGTTATATTTTATTTATAATACAGTACTCTTTTGTGCGCCAACATAGGACATTCTTTTCCTTCCCCTCTTGTGGAATTTGTGTGTTAGAATCTTGCCATTGTCCTTGGCAGCACCCCCAATATAACACTGAATTTGATAGTTCAATATTGGATGGGGTTTACATTTATTTAAGCTAGTGCAGTGGTACCTCCCTTACCCTTTTCCTTGATTTAATGCTCTGCGTACAATCATGCAGGACCCATTCTGCACATGCAAAGAACTGGTCCGGTGCACGTGCAGTTTCATGGTAATAAAGGCTCCAAGATTGCTATATCCACATGTGATTAAGGTATTAAACAAAGGATTGTAATTTGCTTACACAAATAATTTTACCCACTCAAAGGCAAAATCACTTTATGTGGACCTTATTATCAACTGAAGAACAAGGACTACTGTAGGTCAGATTCTGTTGCTAAGGATCTGTCCTATCAAAATTAGGTCTGAATTTGACCCCATCTCTAATACTGCATCCAAATAAAAGTTTTTCTAGGATGATGGAGCAACGTATTGATTGAATATCTATACACATCAATGAAATATTTATTTTCCTATGTACTAGCAGAAGCTGAATATTAGAGGTAATGTTACTGTTCCTTAGCTGAAGCTTAATATTAGCAGTAGCAGAGGTGACTTCACTGCCATTTAGCTGAGGTAATTATGTTGAAGCTGGGACCCGTTACTGGACCAAATCTGAACAGTGTATGCAGACTAGAATGACTTAAAACATTTAGGTAAAGTGTATGCAGCTGAGACAAGTTACTAGCCAAAGCCAATTCTTCCTCTGAGTTGGCTGGCCTAATGTTTCTATAGATACCTAGGGGTATATTTACTAAAGTGAGAGTATTTAAAAGTGGCCCATAGCAACCAATCAGATTCTAGCTATTATCTTCTAGAAGGTGCTAATTAAATGTTAAGTAGAATCTGATTGGTTGCCATAGGCAACATCTCTATTAAAAAAAACCCTCTCACTTTAGTAAATATGCCCCCTAGTGTTGAGTACTTTTTTCTCTTTAGAGGAGATCTTTGTACAGACATGAGTCAACTTCATATGCAAATTAGGAATGCTGAAAGATTCTGGGTACAGTCTATGCAGTTTAAGAACACCAAAGAATTGTAAGTATAGTCTATGCAGATTAGGAACATTGAGGGCTTCTGTGTACAGTCTATGCAGATTAGGCACACTACTTTAGGGCCGTATTCAATTAGAAGCGAAAAAGCCGAGATCCGCGAAAAATATCGCCAATTGCGTCTTTTCACCTGTCGGAAACTTATGGCCGTATTCAATTCCATCCCCTTCTCGCATACGCAGAAAGTCAATGTAATGTAATAGGCAAAAAAGTTTTGCCTCTGAATAGGAGAAAAGTATTGCAACATTTTTATTTTGGGGTGCAAAGGGGGGGAAACCACTCAGAGCCATTGGAACAGCCCCCTAAAGGACAACTGCAACAAAAAAATTCCAGGAAAAATGCAAAGAACACCCCAAAAAAGTACTTTGATTGTTGTGGTGATACAACTTTGCAAACTAGCGAAATAAGGTTCTGGGGGTGCACTAAGAAGGAGTCAAGTGTTTTTGGGATCGCAGGTGCTTTTATGAGGGAGGAATTTCACTTTTATTAAAACTTCACTTTGGAGACATTAAAATATGCTAGCACCCATTTTCAGGTACCCCAAATTTGCCAAAAAATACTGCTTTATGCCATTCTTCACCACTTGTGCAAAGATGCTAATTAGAGGCTATTGTACCAACTTAAGTAATCCAAACTGTTTTATTAGGGCTAACTGGGCACTACTACATGCCAATCCCCAATGTTTCTGCCTCTTTTTGGGGGGTTCAGTCTGATTTCCTTGTTTCTCACACCACTTTCTGCCTGTTCTAGCTTTGCATGTCACCGTTTTCGCGTCTTTTGGAATTGAATATGGCGAATAGTGGGTACGCGCACAATAAGTTTCCGTTGCTAAAATAAGTGATGTAGGCGAAAAGTCCGGCATGCGAAACTTTATAGCGGGTGCAAAACTAATTGAAAACCGCCCTTAGTCTGCAATAGGAAAGCCTCTGAGACTGTCTTTTTTCCACCACGTCAAATACCCTCTTACCTGCTCTAGCAAAATCAGAGACTACTACATTATATGCCCATGTGGTCAACGTCACGTGGGTGAATTGACCAATTCAGTAAAGGAGAGTATGACACTTCACCGGCCAGCAATCAGACAAATGTTAGATGGCAAGGAGAATTACCAACCTGTTGCGTGCCATTTTAGAGAAAAAAAGACACAATTTAGCCACTTTACTCTTTAATATAATTGAATTTGTGCCACCATTATTGAGCTTCTACATTACTGCAGTTGGAGGCACAATGGATTTTACTGTTTCAATATGGCTCGCCCTAAAAGTTTACATGAAAATTTGTCCTTTAACTGTTTAGCAAAAAATAATAATTCCAGTACATCAAATGTGCCTACATTTTATTCATTAGAGTTATTTAATAGATAAACAGTATATTCATGGGTACAGATTTTCTCTTTACCTAGGCCTGTTGGAGGGGCCTGCATCCTGCAGTCTGCCCCTGCTCCCAATGCAGTACTCTGGGCAGGGAGAGAGAGGACTGACTGCTGCAGCAGCCTCTCTAACCAGCTCAGCACACACGCTGCTGCCATGTTGTCAGCTGGGCTAGGGAAAGAGGCTGCTACTGCTACAGCACCAGTCAGTCCTCTCTCTCCTAGAATGATGTGCCAGGGGGGAGTGATCAGTCGCCCATCCCCCCCACCAGACACCCGTGTCCCCCCACACCAGAAACTAGCACCCCAGTGTGCGGTGCACAAATATATTATATTTTTTCATAAAGGGGGCATCTGGCCACACCTTTTTGACTTGGTCATGCCCGCTCTGAGCCCCGGGGCCCGGAAGAGCTGTCAGTAGCTTCTTATATTGTAAGAACTGAATATAATACCCATTATTTTATTTAGTTTGTTATGTGTATTGCAAATATAGGATAATATAAATCTTGGATATAAGTAATGTTTAAATTAAAATGTATTAGTTTATAAATTACTATAAGAATATGATTCTATATGACTTTATGTGGCTTTTGGATACATTTTAATGGTGGTGGGTTGTTCACAGTTTAGATATCCCCTTTTGTTATAATGCTGGGCTACAGCTTTGAGTTGGCACAAGGAGATTTCTCCATGTGACTGATGTATACTGATTACATCATTAAGACAGGGGCGTTTTAAGAGAGGAAGGGACCCGTGTGCACTCCCTGTGTGGGGCCCCGTCCTCTCTCCCTCTAGAGTGTGCCCGGAGTCTACTGAGCATACGCAGAACACCCGGCCGGGGTGGCCATTTTTCTGGTGCTCTGAGCAGCAGTGACACCCAATGCGGGACCTCGGACAGGTAAGTTTAAAATAAAATGGGTGCAGTGTGTGCAGTGTGGGGCCCCCGGGACCCGGGGGCCCATGTGCCCCGTACACACTGCACCCATTAGAGATATACCACTGTATATACAGTGCATTCAGAAGATAGCCAAATTAGTGCCCTAGGCAAGATTTTGGGAGGTGACCCCCATGGGTTCCTGAAAAGGGTTGTGACCTCATAGAAGGGGCGCGGTTTCACTTGCTGTGACCCTTCCCCCATTGTGCTGCCCTCCCAGTACCACTCACCCGATACAGATAACAACACAGCACCCATCACAGCACCCCTCTCCCAGCATCACAGGACATTACCCCACACCCCTTCTCCAACACGGCACAGATCACAGCACCTATCATCCTTCTCCCAGCACAGCACCAGGGCTAACCATTAGTAGCCATCTAGGTACCCCGCCCCAACAAACTGCCGCCGGCTGTCCTGCTGCTGTCTGCTCACTGTTTGCTGCTCCGGGCCTGATCGGAGCTGTCAGCTGAGCTCTGATCGTGGATGCTGCACAGTGGCAGTAGCAGCTGCCAGAGTCTCTGCCCAGCCAGAAGCAGGTGCCCAAGGCTGTGCCTGCCACAAACCTCTGCCGACCCTAGGTGGGCTTGGGTGCCTCTAGGCATTTGCTTAGTTTGCCTATGCCTAGGGTCAGCTCTGTACACACAATACCCCATAATGACAATGTGTAAAAAGTTTTTTTGAGATTTCTGCAAATTTTATAAAAAAAAAAAAAAACCCTAAGAAATCACATGTACATAAATATTCACAGCCTTTGCTCAATACTTTTTTAATGCATATTTGGCAACAATTACAGCCTCAAGTCTTTTTGAATATGATGCCACAAGCTTGGCACACCTATCTTTGGGCGGTTTCGCCCATTCCTCTTTGCAGCACCTCTCAAGCTCCATCAGGTTGGACGTGAACAAATGGCACAGCCATTTTCAGATCTCTCCAAAGATGTTCAATTGGATTTAAGTTTGGGCTCTGGCTGGGCCACTCAAGGACATTCACAGAGTTGTCCTGAAGTCACTCCTTTGATATCTTGGCTGTGTGCTTTAGGTCGTTGTCCTGCTGAAAGATGAACCGTCGCCCCAGTCTGAAGTCAAGAGCACTCTGGAGCAGGTTTTCATCCAGGATGTTTCTGTACATTGCTGTATTCATCTTTCCCTCTATCCTGACTAGTCTCCCAGTTCCTGCCACAGCATGATGCTGCCACCACCATGCTTCACTGTAGGGATGGTATTGGCCTGGTGATGTGCGGTGCCTGGTTTCCTCCAAACAGAATACCTGGCATTCACGCCAAAGAGTTCAATCTTTGTGTCTTCAGACCAGAAAATTTTGTTTCTCATGGTCTAAGAGTCCTTCAGGTGCATTTTGGCATACTCCAGGCGGGCTGCCATGTGCTTTTTACTAAGGAGTGAATTCCGTCTGGCCAGTCTACCATACAGGCCTGATTGGTAGATTGCTGCAGAGATGGCTGTCCTTCTGGAAGGTTCTCCAGTCTCCGCAGAGGAATGCTGTAGATCTGAGTGAGTGACCATTGGGTTCTTGGGCACTTCCCTGACTAGGGCCCTTTTCCCATGATCGCTCAGTTTAGATGGCCGGCCAACTCTAGGAAGAGTCCTGGTGGTTCTGAACTTCTTCCATTTATGGATGATGGAGGCCACTGTGCTCACTGGGACCTTCAAAGCAGCAGATATTTTTCTGTACCCTTCCTTAGATTTGTGTCTCGAGACAATTCCTTGGACTTCCTGCTTGGTTTGTGCTCTGACATGCACTGTCAAGTGTAGGACCTTTCAAAATCATGCCCAAACAACTGAATTTTCCACAGGTAGACTGCAATTAAGCTGTAGGAACATCTCAAGTATGATCAGTGGAAACAGGATGCAACTGAGCTCAATTTTGATCTTCATGGCAAAGGCTGTGAATACTTAGGGGTATATTCCATTGGCCGCGAGGTTTTGCGAGGAAAAAACCTTGCGCCTCTCACGGCCAATTTCGAAATCCCGCGGGATTCAATTAAAAAACAATGGGCGCGGGGTTGTCATCACTGAAAACCACGCGCCGCGTAAATTTAAAAAAAAAAAAAAAAGTCACTTACCTGTCCGGGTCTCCGCGGCTCCCGGTGTCCTCCCCTCTCTCTTCTTACTGGAGAGGGGGCTGCTGGGAGTCCCGGGGGCTGATGGGAGGAGCAAGGGCTGCTGGGAGATGTAGTTCTCCCAGCGCCCATTCCGGGGGGGCACACACACTGCACCGGGTGTCACACACACACTCATGTACTCATACACACACACACACACCACACAGTCATTCATACACACTTACATACAGCACACACACTGACATACTCACCGCTGCAGCAGAAGAGCCGGCTCCCAACGCTGGATGCAGAAGAAGATGAGAAGACAGCTCTTCGGAAGGTGAGTAATTAAGGACTAATTAAGCTAATTGGATTCTTCCAATTGCTTAATTAGTCCTTTGGGGAGGGTGGGTTGTCAGAGCAAGTACACGTGATTTTTCCTAAGAACATTGATTTCTGGAAAAATCACGCTTGCTCAGGAGGTGCGCAAAAAAAACCCTCCCAGCGCGTGTTTTTATAAAAAACACGCACCTAATAGAATAGCAAAAAACCCGCACCTGCAGGAAATACCTCGCAGGTGCGGGTTTTTGGCTTTTCTCGCGGTCAATTGAATATACCCCTTAGGGTTTTTTTAATAAAATTTGCAAAAATCTCAAAAAATCTTTTTACACGTTGTCATTATAGGGTATTGTGTGTAGAATTTTGATTGACAAAAATTAATTTATTCCATTTTGGAATAAGGCTGTAACATAACAAAATGTGGAAAAAGTGAAACACTGTGAATACTTTCCGGAGGCACTGTGATTTGTATATATATATGGTTTTCCAGAAATCCAAACACATCAAAACTTGGGGGTTCTGAATAGAACTGAGTACCTGATTCAGACCCGGTCGCTAGTTGCGGCCGCTTGCTCCCAGCGTATGGTAATTCAGCTTAGTGACGTCAAGGCAGGTGATCGCACGGCAAGGCATAAGCACGCCCACTATGTCTGGGCGAGCGATCACTTTGTGTTTTTAGATGCCCGCCAGCCTGTCTTTAGCTGCCCGCTTGCGTAAGTCATCTCCAGGAAGTATATACAACCATCGGTACATAGAGTTCCATCGAATCTGACCGCAGCGCTTGTGGTTGTCTCTACCCTACCACAAGCACTTCAATGTCAAAATCAACCAGGTGACGAGTTCTATGATGCTGCCTGTTAATTAAGCACGCCCCAGAAATGGAGTGAAAACACTCTGGCACACCTGCATCCACAACTCCACCTCCCTGTTACTACTGGCCTGCCCCTGTTACCACCCACAAAAGGCGTCTCCTGTCACTCATTCCTCTGGGCTGTCTTGCAAGACGAGCGTGAAATTTCCAATCGCTCATACTAGTTTGCGCACGTGCACTGCGAATTACACGCATGCGCACATTAGTAAACATCATCTGCAACGAGCGGCCGCTTGCTAGCGATTGGCTCTGAATAAGTTCCAACTCAGGTGTTCCCACCATGTTTAGTACTCAAAATGAGCCAAAAAGTAATTTCCCTGCATGTTTTGCATGTCACACAGGCGAGTGTAGGGAAATAGTGTGAGCTGTACAGTAGTTGTGCTTCAAAAAATTTCATTAGGACTTCATTAGAATTAGATTAGAGAGAGTTGTAGCAGATAGATGGAGAAGGTGGGAAGGGAAACTGCAGGCATCTTTATCACTGTGTGTGTTTGTTTGACAGACACACTAGCTAGCAACAGCAATCCAGTGTACTGCAAATAGTCTGTTGTATATGTTTGTTAAAGTGAACTTCTTGCACTTATTTTCTACACAAAAATATCTAGACTTTCTACATTGCAGTATATAACTTATATTATCAGTGTATGAGGGTAGAGAGAGTTTTATTTCAAGATTATTTTTTTATAACAGGAAAAGAGTTCTTCATTCTTTACAGTGCAAATCACTCAAACAGCACAGTCAGAGATAGAAGAATCATGTAGAAATAAGACATCTTTTCCCGAAACCTGTACCCAATAACTTGGGTGCAGATAACAGGTTTAGAGCCACTGAGAGAGGTGTAAAGGCAATGAGCAAGTGGAGTACAGGGGTATAGGGCAATGGAAGTGGTGTAGGCTGTATGTTATATGCAAGAGAAGAAGGCTGTGAGAATAGGAAGGAGGAGGACCCTGCTCCTAGGAGCTTACGCTCTAAGGAAAAGATAAAACAAAGAGGTAACATGAGGAGTGAGCTAGTGTAGGGGGTGTTAGCCAATAAGGTGACTTGAGGGCAGAACACAAGAGTGGTAGAAACGGCAGATGCAGGAGGGTGGAGTAAGCTATGTGCTTACATAGTTATTTGGTGGATGGTGTGCTTTAATGAACAGGTGAGTTTTGAGTGCCTGTTTGAAGCAATGCAGGGTGGGGAAAAATCTGATAGAATGATGGAGATTCTTCCAGTGTAGGGGGGAACCATGAGAGACATATTGAATTTGGGAGTGAGATGTTGTAAACAGGGTGTGGGAGAGGAGTGATGGTCATGGGCTGATGAGAGGGTGGAAATAAAGGGAGCACAATTAGAGAGGGCCTTGTACATGAGGGTGAGGAGTTTGAAGAGATTTGTCTAGGTGAAGGGGAGTCAGTGCAAGGCTTGGCAGAGAGGGAGGGGAATGTGGAGCAGTGGGAGAGGATGATAAGCCTAGCTACAGCATTGAGAACAGATTGGAGGGGAACAAGATGGGAGTGGGGTAGGCCAGTTAAGAGAAGGTTGTAGTAGTCAAGATGAGAAATAATCAATGAGTGGACAATAGTTTTAGTAGCATCTTGGGAGAGAAATGGTCTAATGTGAGCAATGTTACAAAACTGGAACCATCAGTATTGAGCAAGAAATTGAATGTGATGGACAAAGGAGAGGAGTGATAGAGAGGTCGAGATGGGAGGAAACTCTGGATGGTGGGTAGACAATTAGCTTGGTTTTGGCCATGTTAAACTTGAGAACACTTGGACATCCAGGAGGGGGCACCCAAGAAAAGAGTGCTGTTGGCATGGAAATTATACTGGATGCCAAAGGAACTCATGAGTTCACCCAGGGAGGAGATGTACAGAGAGAACAGCAGAAGACCAAAGAGAAAATCCTGTGGGATGCCCCTGGGAAAGATAAATGTGGGAGGTTAAACCGAAGGCAGAGACAGAGAAGGAGCAGTTGGTATAATAGGAGGTGAACCAGGAGTGGATGGTGCCAGAGAGACCAATGGTCTGAAAGGTTCATACTAGGGAAGGGTGATCCACATTGTTGAAGGCTGCTGAGAGGTCCAGAAGGATAAGTAGGATGAAGTGGTCCTTGGATTTGGCCAAGAGCAGAACATTTGTGACTTTGGCCAGGGCAGTTTCTGTGGAGTGGAGGGGGTGGAAGCCTAACTTGAGAGGATTAATAATTTATTTGTCAGAAAGGTAGCAGGTGAGTTGTTTGTAAACAAGCCGCTCAAGTATTTTGAAGTGAAAGTGGAGAAGATAAATTGGCTGTAACTAGAGGGTGAGGGGTAAAGGTTGGGCTTTTTAAGAATGGGTGAGACAAGGGCATGTGTATTCTGGTATTCTGTAGATCTGTCACGGGGCCCAGGGTATTTACTAAGGAGTGCAGGAAACGGGGATATACCACAACTCATAGGCAATACAGGTACTGGCTGACTGGAGATACTAGAAATCATGGACCGGAGCAATGCAAGGATACTAGAATTGGAACAGGAACCCAAGCCACCGGGCACCTCACCTAATGGTCCAAGGACCAATCAGGCCAGAGAACTACTCCACTGACAAGAAGAACCTGAACTCAAAACAGTATAGTACTGACAGTCTGGACCTTTGAAAAAAGCCGGGAATCAGAGTCTTATTTAACCAGGGAAGAACTATATCGCTGGTACAGCTCTGACACAAGACCTGGACCATAATCCGGATGGGGAACTCAGGATAGAGACACACTTTAGGCACACACAGTACTGAACACCTCAATGCTAAAAGACTGTGACCCGATCATGCCCTACAGACCTGGAACCACAACGCTGAATGTCACCCCAAGTCAAGAGCACACAGTACAGGATAACCAAAATAGTCAACCTAGATTATGCAGTAACCCACTATAATCACAGAGTGTAGTGATACTTGAAACACAGTTAAAATGATGCCCACACAATGCAGAGTGGAATCCACACAGGTGATAAGATGTGTGGCAAAAGCTGATGGTATGCACCACTAGCATATCTGGAGCTGAAAATGGTCTGTGTGCGGTGTGTGAGCTACAGCTCTGATAGATGGTACACAGTGGTAGATGGAATGCAGACAATGATGATCAGTCTGTGTGAGGCTTGGAAGCCGTGGCGCTGACAGATGATACACAGCAGTAGATGGAATGCAGATAACAGCAAGCAGTCTGTGAGCAGCGTGGAAGCCGTGGCGCTGAGATGGTATACAGCGGTGATGGTAAACAGTCCCGGTGGTTATCTGTATGTGGCATGGAAGCCACAGCGCTGAGAGGCAACAATTAATGGTACATGTGGGTAATGGTTGAGTTTCAGCAAGGAGAGTATTTACAGGAGAAAGCTCTGGAAACATAGGAGACTGAAACAATTCTCTGGAAGGAACACAGTTGTTCAGGCAATGAGTATTTCTAAAGCTGGGCATACACATCCAGATAAAATGCCTGTCAGACTGACAGACATTTTATCTGGCAGTATGCCAGCCGCAGATGTCCGCAGCATACACTGTGAAATTTCTATCAGTGATTAGCCCAACATCTGCACTCCGCCCCCGGGAGAGGAGACATTTCCCTGTTCCTTCCATGTTGGCCGTGGCTGGGCATACACTGCCTGATGCGGCCGACAGTTTAACACAAAAATATCGCATCGGACTGGCATGCTGGACAATCCGGCATGCCCGACCAAGCAATATTTAACCCTCGGTCGCCCGCACACATGCTTCAATTACCGGGGCGATCTGTGGATATTGGGCGGATCACCCCAATAATTGTAGCATGTATGGCCAGCATTAGGCCTGGAA
The DNA here is from genome assembly GCA_031769625.1 of Taudactylus pleione. Taxonomy (NCBI): domain Eukaryota; kingdom Metazoa; phylum Chordata; class Amphibia; order Anura; family Myobatrachidae; genus Taudactylus; species Taudactylus pleione. The sequence goes on along the minus strand of JAUIMM010000264.1, from coordinate 3,167,136 downwards.
ATATATAGGGAGTGATAACAGGTAATTGGTCAGGCTGACCAGGTGAGCGGTAATCACTGGGGTAGTCTGTTGGATGTTTTAGACACAGCAATGAATGAATGTTTAACCCTGTATGGGGCGGCTAAGACCATGGTTCGTGTCAGCATGTTTGAAGGGAGTGCCTTGTATCTCACATTTCTGATTTTGACAATGTAATCCTGGAGACCCTCCTGTTGCACAAAGGATCAATGAAGCCATGATGGCTATGTTAGTAATATTGTGCATACACACGGTCAGATTTTCTGTCAGATTTGAACGATAACGATTATAAAAATCATTCAATCATTCATATCTGACATGTGAGCCTGTAACTATGATCGATGCGCTTTCCCGATTGTCAGATAATGATATCTGACATCTGTTGTGTTTGCAGTCGGATTTGGTTGATTCATTCATTTTTATACAGTCTTAAATCATTCAATCGTTCAAATCGTTTGTAAAATCATTCAAATCGTTGGTAAAAATCATGAAATCATTCAATCTTTCATCTATCATCATTCATCTGACATATCTGAACATGTGTATGCACCAATAGATCTGCACCCAATATCTGCCATCAATGCATCTGGTTTTAGATGATTAGTTGAGGCCATGTGTCCACGCTACCAAATTCCATCTCGATTCTATATTATCAGAACAACAACAATTCCTCACCTGTACCAGGATGTTAAACAAAATAATTTGCATAGAAAATTCCACTATACCGACTACCCACTTATCTACAGATATGTGGACAAGCAATACTATTCAAACTAAAGTTTACGCGACTGTGACAGCCCACTGGGTGGGTGTATTTCTTCAGCAACAGCAGCATCTAACACACAATGCCAGCATATTTACAGCCAGTTAACTCTGTGTATCACTGGCTTCACTAAGAAGCATGTAGGGGTCAATCTGTTGGAAAAACCCAGGTATGTTATAACAATACGGTTTACACCGCCAAGACTCTTAAGAATTGTCTTTTCCAATAATGCAGGCAGCATTGTACCAGCATCACAACTGGGTGAATTTTTAACACATACCATGTTTTCCACACACAACGATGGTTCAGAATTTCTTTTAAAATGATAGGTCTGTGCAGGAGATGCTGACTAAGGCCTACAAACTTTCTGTGCATTTTCGGCATTTAGCAACTGCATGAAGAAGATTGCAATAGCTCCAAGAACAGTAAATTTGCCATGCCACAAATCGAATCAAGAGGTAAAAACCACGTGGAATTAGAGATGTGCGCCGACCCTCATGTTTTGGTTTTGGATCTGGATCTCCCCTGGTTTTGGATCTGGATTGGTTTTGCCAAAACCTCACCTCCGTGTTTTGTTTACGTGTTTTGGTTTTATTTTTGGATCTGGATTTTTTCTTAAAAAAATAAAAAAACAGCTAAAATCACATAAAAAGAGCATTTTTTTGTTCCTACAGTATTAATAACCTCAGTAACATTTATTTCCACTCATTTCCAGTCAATTTTGACCACCTCACAGCTCACAATATTGATTTGTTCATCTAGTTTAGGCCCAAAATTTGCACCAAGATAGCTGGCTGACTAAACTAAGCTGCAGCAGTGGGCAGTACAAACACATGGTAGTTCAACTTGGCACATCAGGAAACACTTTTATTATTCAAGAGAGGCCTGAGGGAGTTGGAGTATGTATGTAGTTGAAGGTAGGGCAGGGACAGGAAGTGTTGATTGGTTGTAAATTTAATTTTGTTTTTTGATTCCAATAGAAAATTTATGAGAAAGAAGGGGAGGGGAATAGGCATTTACAAAAAAAAATTGATACAGTACATTTACATCAGTCCTTGCCACAGAAGAATCCTTGAGCATGGCTGCTGCTACTGGGAGTTGATTTTCTCATCCCAGAAAGGGACCAGGATGAGTGCTTTCCCAAAAAAATAAACAATTGACTTAAATAATGCTTTGCAAACCTTCTATAAAGGCATTTCCCAACCTGTATAGGGACATAAAAAACATAGTTAGTTAGTAGCCTCAAAGTGCCACTTAACCAGCACAGATATGTGGACACGCATAACATCTATGATTTAAGGGCAGGGTTAACCAACCCTGGTCCTCAAGAGCTACCAACAGTGCATTTTTTCCAGGTCTCCTCACAGAATCAAAACTATAATATTCAACTCCACCTGTGGAACTTTCTAAATGTTTTGGTGAGTAATGAATACACCTGTGCACCAGCTCGGTCATCTGGAAAACATGAGCTCTCGAGGACTGAGGTTGGCTACCCCTGATTTAAGGCCTTACATAGTGTCTTTCTTGAGAATCATGTGCCTGCTTCTGCGGCTAGGAGTGGATTTTCATCCCAGAAGGGGACCATGAAGAGTGCTTCCAAAAAACAATTAAATTAAATAATCCCTTGCAAACCATCTGTAAAGGCATTTTCCAACCTGTACAGGGACATTAAAAAAACAGATTTAGTGAGTGGCCTTCAAACTGCCATTGTTCCCACTGTCCACTTAACCATATGAGATATGTGAACAAGCGGAACAAAGCATTAAATGCAACATTTCAGATTTAAGGTTTAAGTCTTATGTTGTGTCTTTCTTGCAAATTCTTTCATGAGCACCATGCCTGCTTGCTGGGAGTGGATTTTTTTCATCCCAGTAGGGGACCAGGAAGTGTGCATTCCAAAAATAAACAATTTACTTAAATAATCCTTTGCAAACCTTCTGTTCTGTAAAGGAATTTCCCAACCTGTACAGGGACATTAAAAAAACAGAGTTAGTTAGTGGCCTTCAAACTGCCATTGTTCCCACTGTCCACTTCTTAGATATGTGAATATGATGTTAGAATGTAGAAAGCCAAAAATTGGGTGGACCACACATGGCTGATTAATCAACTATGGCGACTGGATGAAGCTGCATACACACACACAACAATTTTTAAATGAACGATTTTAGTAAATGATTTTCATTCATTTTTTCAAGGAAAAAATTAACAAAAATCGTTTACTAAAATCATTCATTTACTAAATGTAATGAACAATTTTTTTTTTAACTACAAACAATTTTTGAATATTCCCATAATGAAAATCATTGAGTTGGTCAGTCTGACTTAACTACAAACATGAACGTGCATGAACGATAATCGTTAATCATTTTAACTTAGAAAGTGAATGATTTTTTCAATGATTGAAGGATATCATTAATGATAATCGTTGAAAAAATTGTTGTGTTTGTATGCACCTTTAGTGTCATAAGGAAGAGCAGGCTGCAAACTGGGTGTCATGTTTTGAGTTGGCCATATGGGGTCAGGCTGGTTATCATTATAATTTATCAGTGGACACATTATTATTATTATAGTTGTTGTTATTTTGGGTTACCATCTCCTGAAGGGTGTTTACCAAAAGACAGAGGCTACCTACCTATCAGCTCAGGCATAGACACTTCCTGAGGAACAGAGCTCTGTTCTCTGGAGGGAATCCAAGTAGGTGGGAGCCCCTGTTCCAACATCTGAAGCTATTATCTCTCCACATCATCTATTATTAACAATGAACAAAAATGTCATTGGGGCATCTAGCTCCTCTTTCTGTACCCTGCTGACCCTTTTTGGACAGGAAGTCCAGGATGAATGGTTTGGAAGAAGAAGGCCTAGCAACAGATGGGGATGGTCATTATCAAGACCTGGTCCACCAAGTGGGTGTAATCAGGGAGGTATTGGTTGGCATGCAGGCAGCGGAATAACAAAGGCCTCCATGTTGTCTGTGTTTTCTATTCCGTATTTCAGTTTACGATTCAGGTAGGAATAAAGTGGGCTACAGAATCACTGGATGTCTCAGTGCATTCAGGCCAAATGCGATCCATGAATTCCCAGAAAGATTCCGGACAGATGAATCCTTTGCTTGTAATAATCTTTGGTAATTCCTGGCAAAGGTGGGTGTTATAGCCAGACACTTTGTAGGCTGTAACTTTGAACTGCTTTATAGAAAACATGTGAATGAAACCTTTCCACACTGCAGAACATGATGGTGATATCCCTTGAAGCTCAGCACCTAGAGCATCTGTTTTCATGTTCTCTGAGGCCTTTCCTGACTGTGAAGAAAGATTCTCCACACTGTAGTCTTCCATTGTGACTTTTTAATGGTGATTTCAATGTTGTCCACTGGCTGAGATCCATCTCATCTGAGGGTTGGGTTTTCCCCATGCAAATGAGACAATTCACATCCAGAAGGTGACTCTTATGTTTAGCCATGGTGTCAGTCTCTCTTTTGGCAGAATTTGCACAATCTTGGTCTTGGGGTCACCATGATGAATCAGACAGTTCCTCCAGGGTAAACATCTGATCTGGTGTTGTATGTATATCTATTAAACCTTTGTGTGTGAGTTTAGTCATCTGCTGCTTGTGGTGGAGCTCTTTTTCTGCTTTCTAAATGATCTCCAGACATAACGAAAAACGTAAACCTTAAATGCTCTGTTCCACTTGTTCTAATAACACACTATAACACATTAGACTTATAATCTTTGCTTTTGTTTACATTTTTGAATAGAACAGTTTTAGAATTTAGGATGTCTACTCTATATAAATATGTAAATAAATATAGGCTTTAATTTTTTAGAGCATATATCTTTATAAGCTGTTAGGATAACATTTCTGCTATGTTTAAGATTAAAAGAAAAACTTTTTGTAACCTAATAACTTTAAAAAAAAGTGTTCATTGCAATATTCATGCAGCCCCTTGACAGACAGCAGCACAGCACCCCTGTGCAGCTATGCCGATGACAGGTGTGGCTAACATGCACACAATAAAAATTGTTTATTTATTATTTTGGGCAGCAGCCCCTCGACAGACAGGAGCACAGCACCCCTGCGCACCTACGCCAATGACAGTGCCAGCCAGGTGTGGCTGACACACACACACACACACACAAAAAATTAACAAAAAAAATACAATATATTTTTATTTTTGTTCAGCTCCAGAATTTGGGCCCAGAGCACAGATTGATCACGACTGGAGCTGGGTAGCACTAGGTTGCAAGTTGAGTTGCTGGCTGGATATCTGCACACACACAGACAGTAAAAGATAAAAAAAAAACATTTTTTTTTTCTTTTTATGCTGCAGAACTTGGGCGCAGAGCAGTGATTGATCTCAACTGGAGTCAGGCAGCACTAGATTGCAAGTTGCATTGCTGGCTGGATACAGGCACACAGGCAGACAGTTAAAGATAAAAAAAGACAATTTATTTAGTTAAGCCTAACACGCACACACAGAAAAATATTACACTAAAAGACACTTTTTTATTTTTTTACTATACTGAAGCATTCTGGAGAACACTCTTGGTTTTATGCAAGCTACTGAAACCATTTGAAATTGTAACCTACAGTATGGAGTGACTTTAGACACTGCCAGTCTGAGAAGCTGAAGGAGGAATTGAAAATTAGCAATTCCACTAAGTATGCTGGACTTGTATATCAAATTCTTTATTCAGTTTGCCAGCACCAAAGGTTTTGCTACATCTTGCAATGGGATCACTACATTTTTGTAAGCATGCTTGAGACTAGGTTAAAGTCCACCTTTCTCATTAATTAACTAGTTCAATTCATTTGACAGCAATCATAAAATAGTAAATTCCAGAAGAAAAACATTTTGTACCTGATGGAAGTGGTCATGTTGTAACGTGTGGAATGTTGTTGAGTAATGAAGAATTAAATGCAAAAAAAAATCTTGTTTGTTCCTTCTGGAAGTTTCTAAATAACAGTTTGCATCTATTTAGTATTTTTGCTTTATCTCTATTGCTTAGTCTATTATGCAAATGGTAGCCATTGTTCTGCAGACTAAAGTGCAGTGAAGCCTGTGTTAATAGCTCACCCAATATACCTACAAATTGTGTGGTGATTTAGACTCAAAGAAGGTAAATATTAGTACTTTATACTGTTGGTTTTGGCTCACATCGAGCACAACATTGTATATATTGTGTCAAAGTATAGACCTTAACAAATTGGTCAGAGACTTCACTGTGTGGCTGTAATGCACACAGACCAAACAGAACACCTGCTCTAATCACCCTTATATGGGGAGGTGGCTGCTAGTAGATAGAGGAAAACACCTGCAATCTGACCAGAGCTTTGGGAGGTTTGTGTTTCCTATGGATTTTGGTAGCTTAGTGCTAGGGATCACAAAGAAAAAAATATTTTGTTTATGTGAAAATTGTTTGCCAATCTAAATATAAAGGTGCGTACACAAACAACGATATTTTTAACGATTTAACTATAATGACGTCATTATCATTCAATCGTTCAAAAAATCGTTCAGTGTAAAATGATAAACGATGAACGATTATCATTCATGCGCGTTCACGTTTGTCGATTGTAGTTTGTAGTTCAGTCAGACTGGCCAACTGAACGATTTTCAATAGAAGTTGCAACATTTTTCCTTCAACACACAGAAAATTGTTTATTATGTAAAGTAAAACCAACTACTTTGTAAAACGATTTTCGTTCACTTTTTCAAGGGAAAAACTGAATGAAAAACTGAACGAAAATCGTTCAATTAAAATCGTTCATTTCTTACATCGTTGTGTGTGAACGCACCTTAAAGGTGCATACACACAGAATGATTTTTTGAACGATTATCGTTAATGATATCGTTAATCGTTGTAAAAATCATTCACTTTCTGAGTCAAATGATGAACGATTATCGTTCATGAATGTTCACATTTGTAGTTTGTAGTTCAGTAAGACTGACCAACTGAACGATCTTCATTAAGAAAATATGTAAAAATCGTTTGTAGTTAAAAAAAATCGTTCATTACACTTTAAAAAATCTGACAGAAAATCATTCATAAAATCGTTCATAAAATCGTTGGTAACAAAATCGTTGTGTGTGTGTATGCAGCTTAAAGGTACATACACACATAACGATTTTTTGAACGATTTAACTATAATGACGTCGTTATCGTTCAATCACTGAAAAAATTGTTCAGTTTCTGAGTTACAACAATGAACGATTTTCGTTCATGCGTGTTCCCATTTGTAGTTCATTCTGACTGACCAACTGAACGATTTTCATTAAGGGAAGTTACAAAAATCGTTCAATACACTTTAAAAAATCTGACAGATAATCTGACAGAAAATCATTCATAGAATCGTTCAGAAAATCGTTGGTAACAAAATCGTTACATTTTTATGCACCTATAAAGTAGACTGTTAAAACCGCTACTCAGCCTGAAAAAATCAATTTGTGTTTCTCAAGGAAATATAATATGCAGATCTTGAAATAGAGGGAAGCACAGCCTAGCCCAGCTCTGAAATGCAGTGTCAAATTGGAACAGGCCAATATGTGTGTGCACTGTACTCAAGCATGGAATATTCGCTAAGTATGCAAACAGAGTTGCAATTTGTACACCTTAAAGCAGTGATTCTCAAGCTCGGTCCTCAAGGCACACTAACAGTCCTGGTTTTAGTGATATCCATGCTTGAGCACAGATGTTAAATCAAAATAACTGAGGTACTAATTAAGTCACCTGTGCTCAAGTATGGCTATCCTTAAAACCTGGACTGTTAGTGTGCCTTGAGGACCGTGGTTGGGAACCCCTGCCTTACAGTGTAACCATGGATTGTTCAACTGAATATTCTAGATGGGCAACATTTCCAACTAAGGGCCGTATTCAATTACTTTCGCACCCGCGATACTTTTTCGCGTGCCGGGCTTTTCGCCTACATCGTGTATTTTAGCTTTGGAAACTTATCTTGTGCACACCTGCTATCACCATATTCAATTCCAAAACATGCAAAAACGCACCCAGCGAATGCAAACAAGGCAAAAAGTACTGTCAGAATTGGGGAAATCAGCCTGACACCCCCTAAAAGATACAATAACATTGGGGATCAATGTACATGCCCCCAAATATCCCTAAAAAAGCTTATTAGGGTACTTAAGGTGTGTCAACTTCTTTTAATTATCGTATTTGAACTGGTGGTGAAGAATAGCATTAAGCAGTTTATGATAAAATAAGGAGTTCTGTCAAATTTGGGGTATTTGAAAATGGGTGCAAGCATGGTTTAAAGTCGCTAAAGTAAAGTGTAAAAAAACGCACCTGCAATCCCAAAAACACCTCACCTATATTTGCAGACCCCCCAAAAGTCTATTTTGCTAGTTTTTTAGTTTGTATCCCCACTTTGCACTGTTTCGACCACTTTTTCTAAGTCATTGTTTGGGGTGTTCCTCTATTTTTTAAGGCTTTCTTGTAACGCAGTTATCTTTTGGGGGGCTGTCCCAAGGGTGCAGAGTGGTTTTTCCACCTTTGCACCCCTAATCAGCTATTTTGCACTTTTTTCGACACCTATTCAGAGGCGAATCTTTTTTGCCTATTACTTTACATTGCGTTTTGGCGTACGTGAAAAGTGTTTGCAATTGAATACGGAGATAAGTTTCCGCCTTGTGAAAATCACAATCGGTGATACTTTTTCGTGGATTCCGAGTTTTTGCCGGCAATTGAATACAGGCCTAACTTTAAATCAACCCCAGTGTGTTCTCTGTAATATGAGCTATGGCCCTTTGATCTTTTATAGAAGTGTGGCATTACAAACACCAGTTCTCTTGTCACTGGTCCTTGTTCTAGTTCACTACATCCCAATTGTTCTTTTGATGCAACTATGCCTTATATAAATCCCACTAGTCCTATGACATATATGGGGAGAACCTGTTGTGAGGCAAGTCTGCAGTGATATTGCCTTTATTAGAATTAAAATAGGAGCAGCTATGACCTAATATACTATAAGCCCAAATTAATGTGAAAGATGATACAATGCCTCATTTGAGAATATTTACATGGAATTCACAATGATTGGAAAGATACAGGTAAATGGGACATAATTTGTTTCAAAGAAGTGGGCAGAGAAAAGAATGCACATATTCACCTGTATGCAGAGTTATACATTATTCTGCAACTGATTTGAAACTAGTAATCATCACTTGCACCTACTGTGTTCTAGGTGCAAAACATATGACTCAAACAGGCATATTTTAACTTCCAACTCCCACAATTGCATCAACACACCCTCACTGAACTCTGTCAGATTTGGGATTAGTCAAGGACTCAGAGTTAAGGCCATTGGGCAGGACCGGGTAGAACTGGAGTGAGTGAATAGGTGAATGAGCAATGTTTCTCCACGATTAGCATCTCCTTCTGGATATAGAGCAGGAAGGTCTAGAATATTACCAGGCTGAGGAGGCTGTATGCCACCTGACTGAGGTACCAATACTACTGACCTAGGACACAAGGAGTACAGGAACAGGTGACGTGTCAGCGACACAATAGGGTAGGAATCAATCAATGTATTACAAATTAGATGTATGTGCAATTTGCAATGAGTGTGGACTACTGGTAGAGACAGGTACTGCACATTGGTAACTGTGGATGGTAGTAGGAATAGCACACTGAAGTATGAGCAGTAATAGGCACACAGGGTAGTATGCAGACTGTAATGAATATTGCATGATGATAAGCAGTCTGGAGCTAGCAGCACACGATGGTAATGCAAGTGGTAATTTGACAGCACTCGATGGTAGGTGTAGATGGAAGTTGATAGCACACGATGATAATGCAAAGATCACACTGTTGGAAAATGGAGTGCTGAAGGGTAGAAGACTGATGACAGGAGATGTAGCACAGTACTTGTAATGTAGTAACGCTGAATACAGAATCAAAAGTGCATGAGGGAAGTCACACTTTCAGAGTGTAACAAGTGTTGCAGGCTGGTAACAGTGTGCACCTGGTAGACTGTAGAGGAGATGCAGGCTAGTGATGATGTGTTCATGGTAGAGTATAGCTGAGACTGCAGAGAATAGGAGATGCACTCTGGTGTAGCATGGAAGGTCTGAGCTCATGAAGGAATGCAGGAAGCTAGAACAGTCAGAAACTGACCCAGGAACTTCTTGAAGACAACCTGAACTGGCATTGAGCAAGTGCAAGTGAGAGGTTTATATAGGGCACTCTGAATGTTCATAAGCTGACTGAGTCATGCAGAGCTGTAACTAGACTTTATGGTGCCCTGTGCCAGAGAGAGCATTGGCGCCCCTGCCCCCCATTTTTTAAATAGGGTCATAAAATAGTGCACTTGAAAAAGGGCCATGGCCTCATGGGGAAGGGCCAGGGAAGAGATAGGGTAGGCCAGGAGATGCTGGGGATAAAAGAAGAGAAAGCTACAAGTGAGAATGATAATAAATAGGAAAATTGACAGGCCCAAACAGCGCCACCTGTGGCGCCCTGTGCCATGGCACTGGTCGCACTACCCAAGTTACGGCCCTGGAGTCATGTGAGTGCTGTAGCTGGAGTCTGATTGGATGAGTCTGGATCACCTGATGAATCCAATAGGGCCGTGCCCATGTTACTGGAAAATCTGTAGAAAATGAGATGCTGATGAGGAATATTCTGTAGGAGACCAGCAACATGTGAGCGGTGGAGGGGTATGTCAGGCTAAGAACCCCGATGTGTGACACTATGTGAGAAGAACCCAGTTACAACCCAGCAATGCATTTACTGTTGTAAGTGAATATTTAATCAAAATGCATGGACTCTGCCTCTCCCATTATTGTGTGTGCTCATTTTCACAGCATACACCACTAGCAGGCTTATATTCCCATAGCCCAGTGTGTTCTACCCAGTTTTCCTGTAACAGCTGAAATGCATGAATGCAGAAATAAAGAATAAAAAATGAGAACAACACCAGCTATTCACACAACTTTTGTTTTATTTTTTTAAAATACACTAATACCCCTTTTTCACCAAAATTCCGGGTCTGACCCGGAGTTGGAACAGGGTTCCTATCCGGATCAGACCTGGAATTTAGCCGGTGCTGAGTCGGGATATTCCCGAGTCGGCACTGCTCGCACTGTAGTCGGGTCTGCATAGACCCGGCTTTTCCGGCGTGAAAGTGGACGCTTGGAGATGACATCATCTTCAAGCGCCACTGAAGCTGGACCAATCGGCCGGCTTGCGGCGCACTGCAGGTCATCAAGACCCGGAGTGCGCCATACACACAGCAGGGTTTCACGGGCTATGCCCTTGTTAAACCCTGCTATTTACCTGGGTTGAATTGCCGGGTCACTCCTCCCAGCGATCCAACCCTCACCATTTTTACACCAAGGAGCTGCCCGAGTTAACCCTGCAATAACCCGGGTTTTAGCTCCGCTGTAAAAGGGGTATAAGAGACATGGATGCATAAATGTTTCTATTCCTCTAAATGATGGTTGCTGTATAAGAAAACACACCAGCCAAAATTAAAATATAGAATGAAAAAGTAATTATCACAACCATGATGTGAATCTAATTTTTTGTCACATTTTGCATTGGATATACTAATAATCATGGAACTGCTGCAATTATCTATCCATATCATGGGGATATTTAAATTTTTCATGAAAATATCCCCGCTATGTACAAAGGGGAAGTCGCAGGGACAGCAGCTGCGGTAAGCGCTGTCCCACGAGTTATATTCCGGTATGTCTTTCACATTGTAAAATACTTCTCCTGCGGAAGCTGACACTGCGCCTGCGCATCCGGCCGGAGGCTGCGAGAGAGAGACCGAAAGATATCTCTCCTGCACCTGGGGCCTGATTCAGGGCCTGATTCAGACACGCGAGCGAGCGCTATGTGCTCGCAAACGGGTCGATGGTGGCCCAGTGCGCATGCGCACGATGGAGCAGGCTCCGTCGTGCGCATGCGCGAGACCCGGATAGCGACGGGCAAACCATCGGTCTGGGTCTCATACCAAAGTGGGCGTGCTGTCGATGTTGAGTGACAGCATGCCCCTTTTGGTGGGTGGGCCGGGGGCGTGGCTGCCCAGACAGAGGCCCCACTGACATCACAAGTGATGTCAGTGGGAGTGTATTCAGCTCTATTAGAGCCAAAAGCACTATTGGGCTTGCGGCAACGAGACCCTACCACAAGGGTCTCGTCGCAAGCCGGATGGTCGCGATGGTCTTTAGAGCCAGGAGTCCGCTCTAAAAAAACAGGCCGGCCCTGATTCAAGGTGACGCTCTGTCAGAGCGTCCGGCTCTGAATCAGGCCCTCGGCACGGATCTCAAGGCTGCAATCGCACGCACCCGCACATATCGAAAATATGCGAATGAATGCAATCGCAGCACTATACCAAGATGACCCCAGCTCATAAAGTCGCCCACTTCCCATTACATACATCTGCAAGTCTGAAAAAACATTGGTAACATCGGACCGATTTGCAGAGTTGTGGGTGAGCCTCACAATCTGCAAAGCTTCCTGTCACCATGCAGAGCTCTGTCTGCGTACGCTGTCGCTGGGGCTTAATTATGCACACCCCTGTAACAGTGCTCAAACACACAGGCATGCCTGCATTCCTTTGACCACCCCCCTCTCCACCCACAAACGGTACTTCCTGTCAATCATTTCTTTGTGCCGATGTATGTCTGCTGCATTCGCATACCAGATCGAAGTGGCCGGATTGTGCACGTGCACTGCGATGCATACGCATGTGCAGAACGCAAACATCGACTGGTTGCGTGCATCCACAGCCTTGCGATGCAACCTGAATAAGGCCCCTGGAGCCTCCATAGGCTTAAAGCATCTGAAGATGGTGTAAACTACTGTGGCCAAACTCCAAAAAGCTTGGTAAATAGGGGTCAGATCGTATCCCCAATTGATAATAATAGTTACTTAGCATTCTGCCAGAGTTTTCTGTGAAATCTCCTGCATTGTGCTATTAGTACATAGGAACAATACATAAAATTATGCAGAAACTGCAGCTTCTGCATAATTGTATGTAACAAACAGCTTGATACTGTACATTAATTAATTAATTAATGTATACCAGGTTTAATACTAACACTATACACTTCTGCATGAATCAGTATTGCAAGTAATAAAAGTCAGTATAGTGGATATAAATACATTGTTTGGTATTGACCAGAAACATATGAGTTTTATCTATTAACAATTTGCATGGAAGGTGACTCAATCTGCTACAGGCTGTATATACTGTATTTGGATTCATCTCCAGGAGTTTGCAATTGTCTGGGAGAGATGTTCTGAGTGGGAATTTTGCACTGGATTTATAACATGCTGCTAGAGCTCACACTGGCTGTTCACTCATCACTTCAGGGAAGTGGATGTTGACCTGATTTACAAGGGGCTGGTTTTATTTAGAATATCTTTCAGTGTGATACAGTGATCCACACACCAGCCTATATTATCCCACAGGAGACTGCTTTGGTCTGGGAGGGATCTCTCTAGTGAGCTGTGAATTATTTCCATTGGAGTCTGAACTTGCTGTTAGCTGTAAAGCCGACTGTTCATTCATTGTTTCACAGAAGCAGACAAATCAAATACATTTGTACTTTGTACTAAGATGCATTATTGCTATTTATATCCATTTGAGCCTGTAGGCTCTTACAGATTTGCTCACTATTTCATTCCAGCTGTGAATTCAAATTACTAAATTTTCTTGTATTGATTTACATTCCATGAGCATATATTAATACTGTATCACAATGCAAACTTCAGTTTTTGATCTTCCATTATTTTGTTTTGGACAGTCAATTGACACAAATTAGTTTGTTGTAAATATTAATTTTGGGGAATATTTTCTCTGTTATAATCAATGTTTTCATAATAACAATATTATTTATTTTACATGAATATATTTATTAATCATTGTTTTTTGTTTCATTGGGTTTTTTTTTTAGATCTAAATGTGTGCTTCATGAATAGATTATGTATGATTAGTAAATTGATTATGTAATACGTTTAAGTTCATATAATATGTTTTTAATAATTTTTATGTAGTAATTTTACATGTACTCACTATATGTATAAAAATACCTATTAATTCTTACTGGGGATTTTATCATTGTATAACTGTGTGTTTATATAATGTGACAAAAGCACAGGTAAGGTCATACACAGGTGAAATATTTGTCCCAGGTTTCTGACCTATATGTATTAAAAACCCCAGGAAAATGTATGTGATTGCAAAACAGACTTGATAGTGTGTGGGCTTTAGTAAAAGCCAGATAAGAGTTCCTGGGGTTATGGATGGAGAGTGAGGGCGGGCTCTATCCATAGGCCCATTTCGGGTCTTGAGGTTTTTAGCCTGCAAACAAGCTAATTATTACTTGCACCTGTAAGAGACTGATAAAAATATGTCAGGGGTTTTACTCAGTGTCTCACTACCTGGGGGAAATCAGACAGCAGGTCTGTTAAGAGACAATGTGATTCAATGGCCGTGAGTAATGTGCATATGCCTATGTTTGTGGTAGGGGCATTAGGGATCCTGTTTGTGTAGTTAGAAACCAGACAAGGTTGGATTTTATTTTTTATTATTAATTTTTACTGCACAATAAACTAGCTTCGGCTAATTGCACGGAAACCCTGGACTGGTATGTGGTTTCCTGGCTGCTGTGTGTTTGTAAGTGCCCATCTACCCCAGGAGAGGGCACCCCAACCTTTATCTTATCACAATACATACTTACATAGGAGGTACCCCAGAAACCTCCAAATAGCACTTCAGGAACCAGCACACCCTCCCAATATTGGTCCCATCCAGGGGTGGATTGGCATGGAAAACCAGCCTGGGAAATTTCTGGAAGCAGCCCTAATTGGGGTGTGGTCTTATGAGGGGGCGGGTACTATTGAGGGGGGTGGGATTCCTCTTCATACGGTCTAATTCTGAGTTGAATGCAACTATTATATATTCTAAAATCAAAGCACAAGAAGGGGATGCCACATTGTGCATCAAATAGTAAAATAATTTATTGCAGTCATAAAACACTGAAAAATGGCATGCGTACCAACTAGTATACTAGATTCATACAGATGTAGTCATCAACCTGGGGATCAGGATGCCGGCGCTCATAATACCAGCGCCACAATCCAGATGGTAAGTATTAGGTTTAGGGGTTAGGTTTAAGGTTAGGGGCTAGGCACTAGGGGGAGTGTTAGGGTTAGGCTATGTGGGGGGAGGTTGGGGTTAATTTGGGTATACACTAGACAATATCTTGAGCAATTTGGCCGATTCACCCACATCGGAACAACAAATCATTCATATTGTCCAGTGTGTACGCACGATGCCAATGCACTGGTTGTCCATCGCTTCCTCAAATCTTTTGTACATGCGGAACGATCTGAGGATGCTGCCAAATGCAGCATGGCCTCCGCTACCCCCCGTCATTGCTTTGTCGCTGCCGACATCAGTAAGTGTGTATGCACATACCGATGCCAGAACCCCCACCAGGTCCCATTGCTCACGAGATCGTGCTGGGTACACATCGCCTAATGTGTACCCAGGTTTAGACTGTGGGGGAGAGGGTTAGGGTTAGGCTGCGGGGAGAAGGTTAGGGCTAGGCTGGGGGGGCGGAGGTTAGGTTTAGGCTTCAGGAAATGTGGGTTAGTGGGAGAGTTAGGGGTCAGGGACAGGCAATCAGAGATACTGTACCACCAGCAATACATCAGGCTTCTCTGGGCAAACACGTCATAGGATCGTCACTGCAAGGTCACAACGTCAAGTCACGCTTGGAGCAGAGATAGATAGGATAGATATGAGATACATAGATAGATACACACGCATTTCCTATAAATAGCATTATCACCTCTAAATAACTAATTACTACATGTGCAACCTACACAAATGTCAGTGTGCATAATATTGAAGTAACAAACACACACGACCCTTAAATAAATGAATATATATATATATATATATATATACGGAAGAAGGTGCGGCACTCAAGACTCGGAAATAAATCACAGACTGGAATATATTGTCAACAATGTTTCAGTTATTACAACGGTCTTCAGGTTACAACAAACATGACATGCCATCCCACAAGTTATGATAGTTATTTAGGTCAGGGGTGGGGAACCTTTTTTTGCTGAGGGCCATTTTGATATGTATAACAATATTCGTGGGCCCGGTGCAGGCCAAGCCCCCTCCATGTGATGTCACATGGGGATGGGGCCGAAATCGACAGTGATTACAGCAATGCCCAGAGCATCCGGAGGATGCTCTTGGGAGCTGCAAGGGCAGCGGTGTGACCGTCTGAAGTGTCATAAGGATGCTCCAGGTGACACTGCTGCATAGATTCTGGCTGCAAGGTGCTATTCTAGGCTCCCTGCTAGCCAGATGAGGCTAGCAGAAAAAAGCTCTGAGGGCCAGACCAAACTATTCCGAGGGCCTTATACGGCCCCCGGGCCTGAGGTTCCCCATCCCTGATTTAGGTGATGCCTAAGATGTGATCATAACTATATAATCCCACAACATCCTAGGCATCATCTAAATAATTATCACGACAAAACTTGCACAACTTGTAGGATGTGATTTTTTATATATATATATATATATATATATATATATATATATATAATATATTAGTCATATGTCACATCATGTGGATAAGTTTTGACTCACTCACTCAC
Source organism: Taudactylus pleione (assembly GCA_031769625.1). NCBI lineage: Eukaryota > Metazoa > Chordata > Amphibia > Anura > Myobatrachidae > Taudactylus > Taudactylus pleione. The sequence goes on along the minus strand of JAUIMM010000264.1, from coordinate 3,150,702 downwards.
TGCCAGTTGCGGCCGCTCGCTCCAGTCCTGAAACAGTCCTACCCCACCTCCCCTTCCCGGATACTGCGCTGGACTAGTGGCTGCTGGAGGCGGAGCCGTGAGGTGTCACTCACGTGCTCCGCAATGTCCCTTAGGAGGAGCTGCTGCAGCTTTGCATGCACAGCAGCCCTCCCTCTGCCTTTTCACTTGTGAATGAGCTTCTGCGAGCAGAAGCTCAATCATGACCGCTGCTTGTTGCGGTAGCGGCCATTAGAGCCGCCGGCTGGGTAAAGCTGCCCAGCAAGGGGGAGAGGGGACCGTCTCAGCAGGGGGGAGAGGGGACTAGTCCAGCGGGAAATTTCCTGCAGTCCCGGTGGCCCAATCCGCCCCTGGTCCCATCCATGCCTCTCAGAACTGCAATACAAAATAGTGGTTACTCAGCTTAAAAGTTTTTCACAAGTGCTCTGAAGTACAGAAAAATAAAGAAAAAACTTTCCCTCCAGCATACTGCATCACAAAAAAACAGCAAAAAGGCTTAAATACTACATGATGATAGAAATCCAGAGGTCTTTGTTGCATACATTTGATAATAATGGGGACTGCGATCTACAGCAATAATTAGCACTTTGCCAGAGATTTCTGTGAAATCTCCTGCATTGTGCTTTTAGTACATAGGAACAGTACATAAAATTATGCAGAAACTAAATATATTGATACATACTGTAGGCCCCTTTCCTATCTTTATTTATATTTATTAAGTCAATGTTTTTGTTTTTAATGTTATGATTTGTAATTTTTTTTTAGGCTGGGGGTCTATACTTACAGTACTTGCTGTAATTCTAATTTTATTCTCTTGTAGGCTTTATTCTCTTTGCATTGATCTTGAACCATTTTCTAAGTCTTATGTTTACAAAAGCACTATTGTAGACTTTTTTCATGATATGACTTTTACCACCTGTCTCTTAAAATGGTATCTTGTATATCAGTGACAGGCAAAAGCAAGCCACCAATGCCTGTGGTCTCCAGCTCTGTTCTGTGTTTCCCACCTGACATATTCTCTGCCTTTGTTTGTGATAAGCAATGAAGGGGTGCCATGATCATTTTTGGACTTAATCTTTCATTTCAAAAATGAAAAAAATTATGTGTCGCCCTTTTGATTGATGGAGGGCTGCACATGTGGGCTGAGAAATGTTGCTTATCGCTGCTTTATATAGAGGACATAATAATCTAATTTCCTATCTTTCTGAAACCGTTTCACTTCTAAACAGCTTATTCCAAGAACAGCTGTCATGATATCAACAGCTCAATATCCTATATGCAGTTTTCCTACATGTTCTATAACCAAACGAATCAGAGATCAGCTAATTGCTTTACTCTTCATAACCTTAAAGGGACAGTTTATTAAAGCATTTTATAGATTCAATATAATAATTGTATAGCTGATGAACAAATGTTGCCTTTCTTGCAATTTTTCTACTATTTTGTGTTACATTTTCTTTCAGAAACATCCTTCCTCTGAAATCTATATATTTCATACAGTACTACATCAACAGACCCAGCAATATTGCAATTCATAAAAAGTACTGAGAACAACAATTGTTTCTAAATACCTTTTTATTTGTAACAGCTTCAGGCTTGGATTTGATGAAATTCCACATAGGCCTGGGCCAGAGTGGATGCAGTCTTTTAATTTCCTTCCATAAGACTGTAATGCGGCATCCTGTTTTATTTTGTTGTTTTCTGTTCTTCTTAATATATTTTAATACTTCTGCTGGGGATGATATACTGAGCATGTTTTATATATACAAAAAGATCTCAAGCAAACAGAAAATATTAGTGGGTACAAAATAACAAATATCTTAAAATTTTCTCAAAGGGTTCAATATCTCACATGTTTGAAACGACTCCATCAGGATAGTTTTTCTCACACTACTTCATCTAAGCGTAATAATAATGACTGTAAAACTGAATCTAATTCTAGACACAAAGATTCCTTCCTATAGATCCTAATGATGAAAATATAATCAGTAATAATAATAAAGTGGTTATAGACAGGGGCAATTAATAACACACACTTCTGCTCCACGGGAGGTTTCTGTCCTCCATAAGCTTGCCTTAGGACCCTTCGTTACGGTTTGTACCACCCCAGTCAAACTCCCCACATGCCACTTCCCCAGAACTCCCCTGTTTTGTGCTGTTGCTTGTCCTCCTTAAAATTTCAACAGGCTGATTGGTGGAGCTACTCTGAGCACTGTGCAGAGGTGTAATTAGGGTTGATAGACCCCTTTTTAAATTATGGTTGAATACTTATTATATTTAATACTTGTTACTCAAACAGGCACTTGAAACCAGGGGCAATTTATAAGAGGAGGGAGTCTGTGTGCAGTGTCCTTATCTCCCCAGCGCCTGTGCAGATCTCTGGGAAAATGGTGCCTACACCATTTCCCAGTTATTTCTTTACTGTGCATGCACAGATCACTGGGTAAATGGCACCATTGATATCAGCAGCACTGGATGAAGATGAAATTTTAGTGCAGACCCTCCAACATGTCCCATTCTACCACATACACATCCTCTGTGTTAAGTCTGTGACTTATACTTCAATAATGGTTTCTTAATAACCTGGACACAGTGAGTGTTGCATGCTTCTTTACTGTAAAACTGCAGATAACCAAAGACACAGAATAGAGATTCATACGCCAACTAATACACACAAATAATAAGATCCATTGTAACCTTCCACCAGAATACATATACAGCAATGGGAACTACTGTATATACACCACACTCTTCCCAACTTAGATAAATGTAGACATAGAAAGAGGTTAACACTATGCAATGTATATGTTACCCCAAAAGGCTACAAATCAATCCTCTGGGGTGCCTTACGAACTCTGTCTGGGTAACGATGTCTAAATCCCAGCGTGAGAGGCTGCTCCTCTGAAATCACACTAGAAGGTTAAGGATCAGTTGTTGTCACTAAGGAAATCTCATGCTCAGGTGACTTCATAACAGGCTTGAGAACAGTCAGTTTGTCTCCTGGCCTTAATTATTTGATCAATGTGGCATCACCACAATTCTCCTCCCACTTCAATCACATACATCAGATGGCCGGATTTGGAAGGAACTATTCCCGGTTGCAATTTGTCTCTTCTATAATTGCGGAAAAGCACCTCTTGGCCAATGTCAAAGATCTGAGTAAGTTTCTGATAAACAGTTTGAAACTGTTTGTCGTGTACCTTGCGTATCACATCTGGTTTTATCAAGTCCCATTGAGACCGCAAGTTACACTGCATAAACAGAACAGCAGGTGGCTAACCGGTAGCAGAGTGCTCAGTTCTACGATATGTAAACAGGAAGTTGTCACACTTGTGTTGCAAAGGCAGATGTTCTTGTGCAGGAACTTGATAGTTTTTTTGAATCTTTGTATAAAAATCTTTCAGCCAAACCGTTAGTGGCTGGTTGGTGTGGAGCTGATGTAAAATGTTTAATGCCATTGTCTTGCATTAACTTTTTGAATTCCGTGGACACAAATTGTGGCTCATTGTCAATGCATATTTGCTACGGTAGACCATTTCTGGCAAAAATGGTTCACAGAACAGCAGTTGTTTTCTCAGATATAGTGGATTTCATCTTTATTACCTCTGGCCATTTTGAATGAGTGTCCACTGCAATAAGAAACATACAATCCATGAATGGACCAGCAAAGTCAATATGTACCCACTGCCATGGAGATGATGGCCATTCCCAAGCGTGTACCGGGGCTAAGGGTGGTGAATTTTGAACTCTTTGGCATTCTTCACATTCTTTTGTCAATATTTCAATTTGACTATCGATTCCTGGCCACCACACATAGCTTCTAACAAGACTCTTCATTTTCACTGTGCCTAGATGACCCTCATGTAAATTTTCCAAAACTCTGTTTCGCAGTTTAGGTGGTATTACCACTCTGGACCCACAAAATAAAGGGCCTGATTCAGACCCACTCGCAAGCAGCTGTCCGCTCGCAAGTTGGTTGATGTTGTGCACTGCGCATGCGCATGATGGCGGGAGCTCCGTCGTGCGCATGCGCCAGACGCGACGAGCGAAGGACTTTCCTTCGCTTGTTGTGTCTGATCAAAGGGGACGTGCTGTCGATGTTGATTGACAGCACGCCCCCTTTGGTGGGCGTGCCGGGGGCGTGCCTCCCTGACGGGGGCGTTCCCAAGGGAACGCCTACCATCAGAAGCCGGCCCACTGACATCACTAGTGATGTCAGTGGGAGTGATTTTGGCTCTGATAGAGCCAAAATCACTCCGGGCCTTGCGGTTGAAAAACTCAACCGCAGGCTCTGGCTCGCAGTGGCGATGGTCGCGATGGTCAAGACCATCGCGGCCATCAAACTGCACGCTCGTATAGGCTGTGGGTGGTGACCCACAGCTATATGAGCGTCCAAGAGGACGCTCCATAATTATGGAGGGCGGCCCTCATTCAGAACGTGCGCTCTGCTCATAGCGTACGGCTCTGAATGAGGGCCAAAGTTCCTTGATAGACAGAAAGTTGATCTCTCCTGGCCGGAAATCCATAATATTGAACATTGCCATGTTTAGGCCAACCTTTAAGAGTTAAATCCATTACCTTAGATAGCATCGGATCTTTCCGTGTTTCCCAATTGATCATGTCATTGGTAATAGGTAGCTGTTCAATTAAAATATTGTGATACACTTCCAGTGGGTCTCTAACATTGTCCTCCTCACTTTGGGGTAAGGGGGAACGCGACAGACCATCAGCAGTGTCATGCAGTTTTGTTCCTTTAAACTCAATGTCATTTGGATGTGCACCAAGGAATTATGACCAAAGTTGAAGACTAGCAGCAGTCATGGCTGGGCCTCCCTTTTGGGGGTTAAAAATGGATAGCAATGGCTGATGATCAGTTATTAATGTAAACCTTTGTCCATACAAATATTGATGACATTTCATTACTCCCCATACTAGACTTAAGGCCTCTCGATCAATTTGAATATGATTCTTCTCTGCCACTGTCAAGGACCGTGAAACAAACGCTATTGGTTTCTCGCTTCCATCTCTTAGTTGATGTGACATCACTGCTCCAAAGCCATATGGTGAGGCATCACATGCCAGTCTAATGGACAATTTTGGATCAAAATAAGTAAGGACTTTATCAGATGTAATCATTTTTTTTGATTCTGAAAATGCTTTCTCGCAGTCTTTTGTCCACTCCAATGTGCAGTTTTCTGCAGTAGGGCATTTAGTGGGTGTAGTACTGTAGAGATGTCTGGTGACGAACTTGAGATAATAATTCACTAGGCCCAAGTAAGATCTCAGTTGTGACACAGACAGGGGCTGGGGTGCTTGCAGTACTGCCTCAATTTTATCATTTGACTTGCCCATTACATGCCCATTTGTCTTTATTTACTCTGAGTCCGTATTCCTATAGTCGGGTTAATACTCTTTCCAAATTATTTAAATGGTCCACATCATCTTTGCCTGTTACAATTATGTCATCCAGGTAACACTGTGTACCTGGTATTCCGTGTAGGACTTGATCCATTGTTCTCTGCCATAGTGATGGGGCAGAAGATAGTCCAAACATAAGATGGTTATATTGTAATAAACCCTTGTGAGTATTGATGGTTAGGTATTTCCATCTGTAAGTACGCTTGAGCTAGGTCAATTTTGGAAAAGCGGTCACCCCCTGAGAGAGCTGAAAAGATGTCCTCTATTTTAGGCAAAGGATACTGGGCCTGATTCAGACCCGGTTGCAAGTGCTGAGTGCTCGCAACCGGGTCAATGGTGGCACAGAGCGCATGCGCACGATGGTGCCGGCTCCATCGTGCGCATGCGGGAGACAAGGATAGCGACGGGCAATCCGTCGCTCCCGGTCTCGTACCAAAGGGGGTGTGCTGTCAATGTTGAGTGACAGCACGCCCCCTTTGGTGGGCGGGCGGGTGGAGTGGCTGCCCAAACAGAGGCATTCCCATGTGAACGCCTCCGTTTGGGGGCGGCCCCACTGACATCACGAGTGATGTCAGTGGGAGAGATTTCAGCTCTGTTAGAGCCAAAACACTCCTGGGCTTGCGGCAGTGAGACCCTACCGCAGGGTCTCGTCGCAAGCCCGATGGTTGCGATGGTCTTGACCATCGCGACCATCTTTTTGGCCACTCGCATAAGCTGTGGGTGGTCACCCACAGCTATGTGAGCAGCCAGGAGGCCGCTCCAATTTCTCTCTGCGGTTTGCGACAACGAGACCCTACCACAAGGGTCTCGTTGCAAGCCCGATGGTCGCGATGGTCTTGACTATCGAGACCATCTTACTGGCCGCTCGTTATAGCTGTGGGTGGTCACCCACAGCTATGCGAGCGGCCAGGAGGCCGTTCTAAAAAAAAAAATAGCCCGGCCCTGATTCAGAGCGAGCGCTCTGTCAGAGCGTCCGGCTCTGAATCAGGGCCACTGTACAGTACAATGATTTATTGTCATTTTGAAATCTCCACAAATGCGGTTACTTCCCGCTTTGTTACCGGAACTATAGGCATAGCCCATTCACTCCATTCTACAGGGGAGAGTATTTCAGAGATTCTTTCAGTTTCCATAATTCCTCCTCAACCCCTGGTTGGATAGCATATGGTACTGTAGAAGCTTTGTGAAACTTTGGGCTCGATTCAAACCCGCTCGCAAGATGCATTCACTCGCACCCAGCGTATGCAAATTTGGGAAGGCAGGCGATCGCATGATAAGGCATTAGCATGCCCACTATGTCTTGGCGTGCGATCACCTTGTGTATGCAGATGCCCACCAGCCTGTCTTAAGACTCTAACTTGCACATGTCATCTCCAGGAAGTGTATGCAACCATTGGTACATCGGGTACCATAGTGTGCGTTCGCAGCGCTTGAGGAAGACTATACCCTACCGCAAGCACTGCGAGCACTTCAGTATAAAAAACAGCCAGGTGACATGTACTATGACGCTGCCTCTTAATTATGCATGCCTCTGAAAGAGCATTAAGATGCTCAGGCACGGTTGTGTTTGCACCTCCACTCCCCCGTTTTTAATGGCCAGCCCCTGTCACCACCCACAAATGGCTACTCTCGTAACTCATTCTGTTGGGCTGTCTATGTGCAGTGAGCAAATGCTTCCTGATCTCTCGCACTGGTAAGCGCACTGCGATACATATGCAGATGGTGAAAATTGGCCAGCTACGAGCGAACGCATCCTAGCGAGCGGGTCTGAATCAGGTCCTTTGCTCCAAACTCACAGTGTTTAGACAACTTTCTCAGTTTAGCAATGTATTCTGACACACTTTCACTTTCAGTTTGATCCCTTCTGTGAAACCTGAATCTTTCAGAAATCACTAGGATTTAAATGCTTTTTTAAAATGTCCACTGTGTCAGTGAATGACTGGCTCTTCGGGTGTTAAATTCCTCAGCAAACTGTTTGTTTTGGCACCCATTACATTTAGTAAGACTGCTACTTTCTTGTCTTCCTGCACACTGTTACAGTATAATTCCACTCTTTCAATATATGTAGCCCAGTCCTCTATAGTACTATCAAAAGCAGCTATTGTGCCAATATATGCTGATATTTTGCCTTTATATCCTTTTTCCTCCCTTCCTTAGAGCATACTTGCCTACCTTGTAATTTCTCTACCCGGGAGAAGCCCGGGTAAGAGAAGCAGGAGGGTGGCAACGGGGGCGGGGCCTGATGATTCGCTTCATTAAGCCCCACCCCATCACGGTAAAATCAAAGCGATTGGCTAGAATTTACATAGGGGGTGGTGCCAAGTGAGGTGCTTCATGTAGAGTCGCATCATTAAGCCCTGCCCCCTACACGGAGACCCACGATCGGCACTGATATTCTTCTCATTCTGCCCACTTCACTAGGAAGTGGGCAGAATGTTGGAAAAATTCCTACCCTTCTGGGGGTGTGGGGGGTTACCTGAAAAATCATGAGCCTCCCGCGAAAACCGGGAGGGTAGGCATGTATGCCTTAGAGAAAGAATGATATATAACTCATGTGCCCCTTTATTCAGGCTAGGTGATGCTGGCAGTCTCATGTGCTGCTCCTTTTGCACCCCACAATTGTTCTTTGTCAGTCCACTGGTGCTCCACTGATCACTGGAGCAATGCTGAAGAAGAATTTAATCCTCGTCGCCAGTGTTAAGTCTGTGACTTATACTTCAATAAGGGTTTCTTAAAAACCTGGACACAGTGAGTGTTGCATGCTTCTTTACACTAAAACTGCAGATAACGAAAGGAACAGAATAGAGATTCATACGCTAACTAATACACACAAGTAATAAAATCCATTATAACCTTCCACCAGAATACATATACAGCAATGGGAACTATGGCCCTCATTCAGAGCCGTACGCTCTGAGCAGAGCGCACGCTCTGAATGAGGGCCGCCCTCCATAATTATGGAGCATCCTCCTGGATGCTCGTATAGCTGTGGGTCACCACCCACAGCCTATATGAGCGTGCAGTTTGATGGCCGCGATGGTCTTGACCATCGCGACCATCGCCACTGCGAGCCGGAGCCTGCGGTTGAGTTTTTCAACCGCAAAGCCCGGAGTGATTTTGACTCTATCAGAGCCAAAATTGCTCCCAAATGCTGGAAAATGGACAAAAACTTTTGTTTGAACAAATTGTTTAGATCAAACATTTAACAAACTTGTCTGACGACCATTTTCATCTGTTTTCTGGCATTTAGGAGCAAATTGCTGATCATCATTTACTCCCATACATTACCAGATTTTCATTCCAACCAATCAACTAGTTGGCTGGTTGGATAGAAAATCTTTAGATGTGTGGCCAGCTTAACAGTCAAGGTTTTAAGGCCAACCATACTTAAGCACATGTGAATTAATTAGTACTTCACTTATTTTAATTTCACTACTTGTGCTCAAGCATGGATATCACTAAAACCAGGACTGTTAGTGTGCCTTGAGGACAGAGGTTGGGAATCACTGGTCTATGGGTACAGGGTGTGCTTCCCTTGAGCCAGGGGCCTGTGCACCCTGCACCTAGTATAGATCTGCTTATGCTGGAAACACAAATTAGGAGATTGCAAGACAAAATCATCTTAGTAGGGATGAATAAAACATGCACATACGGTGTTATGGAATGGAAATTTTAAGTGAACGGCTGTGAGCCAAATAGCCCCTCACAAGATGTAGTAATATTAAAAGTGTGAAGTAAATCTTAGGGTTTTATTTTAACATTTCTAAAGGTAAATTTACTAAGAATCTTGTTTGGTTGAGAATAAATATGATGCACATTGCTGGGATTTGCATGTGTTTTTTACACCCAAAATGCCTTAGCAGGTGGACACATATCATGGGGTCCCCCTGCTATCACATTAACCAGTACTAAGCTGGTGACCCCAGCCCTGGGTTTCCTTGGAAAGTGAGGTCCCCCCCAATAAGTGATCCACCGTCCATGTTTACCCTTGGGCTGGGATAAAGCTTGGAGCAATTCCCTGCAGATTTTTTACTATTTATAATATGTTATAAATAGTAAAAAATATTGTTCTTTACAGTAGGACTACAGGTCCCCGAAATCCTGCACGGCGTGGTGGCACTTGGAGAACCACAAGTGCCACCATGCCCGTACAATATGGGTATTTTGAAAAAGACAAGAAACACACCAAATATGTTGACCCTTTATTAACCACTCACACTACATACTTACCTACTCCATGGTGTTGGTCAGTCCTCTTCTCCAGGTAGACATCCAGGGGGCTTGGTATAGGAATAAACCTTTTTCCTGATCCCATGGATAATAAAGCATTGTATATATGTACATACTGTTCCTACAGAGCTTCCCGAAGAATGACAGGAACCATGTGGTTTCCTTCCCTGTAGCACTGATTGGGTAAGAGTCAGACCTCTCTCAGCCAATCAGCAGCTGGTTTCTATGGCAGCAGCAGCTGATTGGCTAAGTGTCAGACCTCTCTTGGTCAATAAGTGCTGAGGTGCAGGAAACCATGTGGGTTCTGTAATTCTCTGGAAAGCGCTATATGCACATAGTGTTTGCTTGTCCATGGGATCGGGAGAGTGTATTGTTTTTTGCCAAGTTCCCTGGATATCTAAGCCGACCAATGAGCACCATGAAGTAGGTAAGCATTTAGTGAGTGGCTAATAAAGGGTTAACGTGTGTGTCTTTTTTTATATTTTCTATTAAATATGTTGGGGGCAATGGTGCCAATGACCCCTTACTGTCCGGGCATGGTGGAACTTGTGGTTCTTCAAGTGCTGCCATGCCAGGGCAGGCATTCTAGGGCCTGTAGTCCCACTGTAAGTAACATTATTTTTTTTTATTTATCACACATTAACCCTGCACTCACCACCCCCAGGGGTGCAAGGCATATTCATGGGCTTCACCCCAGCCCTGAGGTATCCTTTGGAGGGGGTACCCCTTTTTGGAATGGTCCCACTTTATGAGGAATTCCAGGGCTGGGTTGATCAGATTGGGATTGGTTAATGTAGTGCCAGTTGGACCCCGTGATATGTATCCTCCTGCTATGGCATTATTCCCCGGCTGGATAAGTCCGGTGGGTGAACTCTAGCCCAAGTACCTCTATTTAAAATTTGTGGGGAGGGGTATTTAAACTGTTTTGATTCTGCCTGTTTGTGGTCAACACAACAGGACATGGGATTCCTCCTCCTGCAGAGCAAATCACAGTATAGTACAGAATAGATTATAGCATAGTGCGAGTAATTTGTATGAGGGTAGTAGTATAGGTTGTACCATAGATTGAGTGACAGTACTAAGTGAGAGTGACAGTGGAATGTAGGATGTAGCATACTGTAGTGTAGGTGTAAGTATGGTGTATGTTTCAGAATGTGTCATTATACTTTAGTTAATAGTTAATGAGAAAATTGTTTATAAAATAAAGTGAGTTAAAGCTTGCATAATGTACATTGTCATAGCCTTTTTCAGTTTCATAAAGTTTACACATACAGCTGTTGATTTTCCAACTTGCACATATTTCAAGTTATCATTTCATAATAACACCATGAACTGGTATTTTAAGCTCCACAGAACCCTGTGAAACAGATAAGGTGATGCCACACTATTGCTGCTGTAATACCAGCATGTTACCCAAGCTGTCAAACAATGTTAACAATGGAAATCTCAATTTAAAGCTTCATATTAAGTGGAAAGTAAGTAAAGGATAGCTTAATTCCAGCCAACAAATGAAAAAAAATATTTTGTTATGATCATAGTAATACATGCATTAATATCTATTTTTACAATTAATTACAGTAAGGAAAGATTTACTACACATACAAATTTACACTTCATTATAATCCTGATGTAAGCTTGTGGCTTTAACTGATCCCAGGAAAATCTGGACTGGATCTCATTACCGTGCTGTTTATTACTCCATCAATCTCTGCACAAACCTGCTGCTCCACATCAACCTCATATGAAAGCATGCTGTCCCTGTAACACTCCTTCCCCCTTAGCTTCAACCACCCTGGTGAAGCTAAAATTTTTTCAGACGAGCTCTCTGCCTCGCACACCTAGATTTTATATTACATAGCGGTATGGCCTACGGGTACCTTCTGGCATAATCTACTACCACTAATATGTATTGATGCCCACGAGCAGATCTGTCCACTGGCCCTATCAGATCCATACCATTTCTCTCAAAAGGTACAGAAATTACATGGACGGGAACCAAAGGTGCCAAAAACCCTAGCTGGGGTGCTGTCTTCTGACACACTGGACATTCTTGGCAATATTTTTTTACTGCTGCATGAATGCCTGGCCAAAAGAATGCTGGAGAGTTTTCTCCTCCCCTTAATTGCCACCCCACAGGTGTGTATGAGCCGCCATCAACACCAACTGCTTATGTGTCCGGGGAACCAACAACTGGTCTACTCTCTTACCCTGCAAATATTTTACACAATATAACAAAAAAATGTTTCAATGCAAAGTATGGTACACCTTCTGCTGGTAAAGCCATGATTGCTTTACCGTTTACTTCTATGACATTTTTAAATGCGTTTATCAAGTTCCCATTATTCTGTTGGTCTTGGGCAAAGTCCTTTTAAAGACACTTCCTTACGGATGGGAATTCACTGTGCCTTGGTCTCACTCCCCTCCTGCTGCTCACTGGCCAAGGAGGGTGTTACAGTCACCAAACTTTGGCATACTGCAGAGCTTGGCTCTTAGGATATGTCTGATGTGGCCCTTTTGCTGTCATTATGCCAAGTAACCACCTCTTGTAGTAACAGAAAATCCTGAACTAGGATCATTGGGTAGGGTGGTCTGGCAGCTACTGAGGCTACCACCTTTAGAGATCGCCCTTTTTCACTACTGGGAGATGCACTCAGGGGCATTCTTCTACATCCCCATGTAAACATATAATCTTTGCCGGGGGTAGCACCTGATCAGCCCCGGGTGGAACCAGGTTGACAGTAATGATGGTTAATTTACTTCCAGTATCCACTAAGGTCCAGAACTCCCGGCCTTCCATTCGTACCATCAAATGAAACAAGGTGGTTTCCAGCAGCCATGCAGACCAGCAGTTGAGTTTTTTTTTTTCCAGCACTGCTTTGGGCAGTCCCAGCGCACATGAATTGGCTTGCTGCAATCAAAACACACAGCTGGAGGTGGGTTGTTAGCTTTAACAACTGAGACCTGGGATCTAGGCTTAGGTACCAGCTGGAACTCCTGCTTGGCTTTACTCCATTTCCCAAGAGTCAAGTACCATTCAATCACCACCAGTAACTCCTGAAACATTTGAGGATCAGCCTATAGGGCCCACTGTTGCACCACACTGTCTAATACTCTCTACTATAAGCTGAGCCAAGTTCTTATCCAGCTGCAACCATGCCTTACTCAGCCGGATCTAATTTGGCCACCTGGACCCTTCGAGGCTCAGATGAGTTCAACTACCATTCCTGAAACTCCTGAGCTTTGCTGGGGCTTGTCACTCCAACCCTGCTGAGTATGGCCTTTTTCAGGCGATGATAAGCGTTTACCTTAGTCACGGTCAAACGACATATGCTCTCTGAGGTTCCCCTGTGAGACAATGAGCAAGTCTGGCAGCCCACTGCTCCTGGGTCCATTTTAAATGTGCAGCAGTACACTTAAAGGTGAACAGAATAGCTTCAACATCATTAGATGGGGTAAGCTTCTGTAACATCTCTTGCTCATGCCCACTTTACCTCATGTCAGTTAATTCCACATGTAATAACTGCATTTGAGTCTGTTGACCCTGAGTCAAAGTTTGCTGTCCTTGCACCTGTGCTTGCTACCCCGCTGCTCAGGGGCTGGCTGGCAACTTTTAGCCTGGGGGGCAAATGCATGCAGGCGGCCCTGGCAGAGGAGTAGCATGTAGCCAGGGTGCCCGAAAAACGTGCGTGCTACAGCGCCGCTCCCCCTCAAGTGTTCCAGGGAGGAGGCGGGTCCATATGGAATTAATGTAAGGTAAAAATAAAGATTAGGGGCAGCCCCCTGTCGTAGTGCCTATATGCAGTGCCCCTGTGTGCCACAGGAGAGAACACCCTTATGCAGGCCTCCAGTAGTGTCCCCAGTAGTGATCCCCCCTATGCAGTGCCCCTTGTGCCCCCAGTAGTAAGCCCCTTATATAGAGCCCCCAGTAGTAGTAGTGCCCCCTTGTAGTGCCCCCAGTAGTAGTCCCCCCCTTGTAGTGCCCCCAGTAGTAGTAGTCCCCCACCCCCCTTGTAGTGACCCAGTAGTAGTAGTCCCCCCCCTTTGTAGTGCCCCCAGTAGTGGTCTCCCCATTGTAGTGCTCCCAGTAGTAGTAGTCCCCCACCCCCCTTGTAGTGCCCCCAGTAGTAGTAGTCCCCCCCTTTGTAGTGCCCACAGTAGTGGTCTCCTCATTGTAGAGCCCCCAGTAGTAGTAGTCCCCCACCCCCTTGTAGTGCCCCCAGTAGTAGTAGTCCCCCCCTTTGTAGTGCCCCCAGTAGTGGTCTCCTCATTGTAGTGCCAGACACCCCCCCCCCCAGTAGACACACGTAATATAAAAAAACAAAATAAAAAAAACACTTACCTGAATCCCTGCTCCCGCCGCCATCTGCTCCTCCAACTATCCTCCTGGGCCGGGCCGCTCTGCATTATGGGAGAGACGTCATATGACGTCATGACACCTCTCCCATTGCCCACTGCAGGAGCCGGAAGATGGAGCGGCTCCTGCAGTGGGCGCAGCAGCAGCAGCTAATGAGAGTCTGACAGACTCTCATTGGCTGCTGCTTACAACAAGCACACAGCTGCCGGAGCCGGCGGCTGTGTGTTTGTCACTTGTGTAGCGCTGACCGAACTCCGTCCGGTCAGCGCTACACATGCGGTGCAGTCTGTGTCACAGAGACACAGACTGCCTGCGGCCCCCGGCCCACATGATGCTGCGGCCCGGGGGGCACATGGCACCCTGGCCCACCCTGCCGCTGCCGCTGCTAGTTCAGCAAAACTTTTCAAAAGCTCCTCCATGCCACACTGCTTTATCCCTTATTGGACAAACTTAGGAGGCTTTATAAACTCTTTGGTGTGCCAGTTTAAACTAGAGGAAGTTAACACCATGCTCTCTGCATACAGTTTTCTCACTGGCTGCTTCACCATAGATAAACATACAAACAATATATCTAGCTTCATGCCACATGCATAAAAAAAAACAATTTTGCACAAGCTGTGAAAACAACTGCCAGGGTACTTAACTGTACTCTGGGTTCCGTTTGCCTTGTTGCAACATCCAGCAATGTGTCCCTGTTTGGGCGCCAAATGTAAAAAGGATCACATACGCTGGACTAAAAGGTTGAACCAGTTCCTTTATTTTCAGGCAGGTAAACAGCATCAGGTAAGCTTTGGACAGAATGTACTTCACAGCATTGCAGTTTACAGTTCAAAAACCAGTTGGTAACACATCCATATGGCTTCCTATTATAAACCCACACCCACCGCATATTGTCCAGGTGACTGATTCACTATCGGAAGTATTTTGGATTTGAACTGACACAACTTTAAAGACAGATAACACGTGTTGCTAATTAGGCTTGCTTGTGGCTTACAACTGATCCCAGGTAAAACCTGGACTGGATCTCATTACTGGGCTGTTTATTGCTCCAACTCTGCACAAACTTGCTGCTCCACATTAACCTCATGTAAAAGCATGCTGCCCCTGTTACACTAATATATATATTGTAAGCTTGTCCTTACAAAGAAACACCCTTGATAGCGGTTATCCTAGTCAAAAGGCTTTTTGCTGATGAAAATGTTATATCCAGGGCCGGCGCTTCCATTAGGCAGCTTTAGAGAGCTGCCTAAGGGCGCCAGGACCTTAGGAGCGGCCTGCTGAGGCTTTCTTGGAAAGGAGGCATGGTATTCATCTACTGGAACTACTGCAGGCCGTGAGAGCTGGTGACACCCTAGCGGCAGGTACCCATGCACACCACTTCCACCCCCCCCTGGGAAGGCAAAAACCACATACACCAATAAACTGCTGTTGCATGTCCGGTGATGACACTGTGTCAGTGGCTGGCCAACTCTGCTGCTCCGCCGCTCCTCCAGTGACAGCTCTGTTGATTTTCCCTATGCGCCCTTCCTGTGCTGATACTCCCCGAGCCACACAGACTCTATAGCCTGATGGCCTCTCCACCAGAGACTCTCCACACAGTCCATGGACCACAGGCCACATGCTGCAAAGGTAAGTAGGCTGGGGAAAAAATACAAGTAAAGTGGGTGCCATTTTTAATTAGAATATATATATATATATATATATATATATATATAGTGATGTTGTGGGGCAATTAGCTCAGTAGATAAGGGTCAGTGGTGCTGTGATTAGGTGCAGAATTAGAGTCCACACATTGTGCTCCAGTAAAAATAAATGAAAATGGTGCTTTAATCCCAGCATGGAAACCAGTAAACAGAAATAGAAAATAATAAACAACCTAGCCCTCTCTTTATTTTGAAATACTGTCTAGCTGGACTACTTGCTTCTTGAACCCTCTCTATAGAAGCAGCTAATCTGCATGAAAGTCTGTCACAGTCTCTGAGATTGGTGGTCCTTCCTGCCACATGCAGGACTGGACACTGGCCTCCTCGCCTGGTATAGCTTTCTTAGCTTGTTGGCTGCCGCTTCTCACAAGGACAGTGTCAGAGGTATAGGGTTCTCCCTGCCTCCTTGCAGGTATGATTCTGACCACCTGGTCTGCTTCACTCACACTGCAGCCCCACCTGGACTGTCTGACTGTGTCCACCAGCAGCCTCACCTGGGCTCTGGTCCTATGGCAGCCATTACACATCTTCCCACAATGCTTTTGTACTCAGTGGGGGTGTAACTCTCCTGCCACACACAGAATCTGCTGCTCACCAGCACCATCTCTGGTGATACTGCCACATATCCCCCTCCCCTGCTTGAAACCCCTGGGTTCAGCTACATGGGACGAGGCATTCTCATTGAGAAGTCCCTCTTCATTATTCTCAGAACCATCCACCACATCCAAGATCAATCAGACTCTGGTAATCTCTGGGGGTCGCATCCTCCAAGTTCCGGAGTTAATTTTTCCCCTTACTTTTTTTCTCACTTTATGGTACCAATGGTGGTACTTGTTTTCTTTATGCAGTACTTGAGGCTCATCCTCGGGTACCACATCAGGCATAAAGAAACTTGAAGTAACTTTTTCCAAAGTGACATACTTCATCTTTACTCTTGCCACCTACATCAAAATCAAGCAAGTTATTTTCCTCAGAATCTTCTGATTCAGACCAAGAACAGTTTTTTCTTTGTTTCTCTTTCATAGAACAAAGGTTTTTGTTGCTTAAACCTCTAAAAGGCACACCTTTTGGCCAACTTCTGCTTGTCATATCTTTAACCTTCAGCCTTAAAGCCCTGTTTTTGCTACAGGCATACTTCACTGATGGCCCCTTGAAAGAAGAGGAGCTAAGAGTATCCGGAGAGTCATCATCATCATCACAACTTCTGGACCTTGGCTTTATGTCAACTGACCATCTACTGGCACTGCCACACTCAGATTCCAGACTCCCATGTCCACATAAGATACTTGAGTATTTACTCCATTGATCCACAGAATTTATCTCATGGCTTTGATGGCTATCTGCCACTTCATTAAAGCATAGTTCTCTTGGACTTGTGCTCCAACTTTTTGAGCATTGAAAATATGATGAACAATTTCAACATGTTCCACCAGCACAGGTTGAAGTTCACTCTCAAAATAGGTCTTTATTTTCAAACACTGTCTAGCTGGACTACTTGCTTCAAGCTTTATCATGTGAGACTACTCCACTTCCCCACAGACAAATTCAGCAGCATTGCAAGTTCCATCCTGCTTGCATGTAGGCATTGTTTCACAAACATGAGTAGTATTCTTCACAAGACTCTCAGAATTAACTTTCTTTAAGGTTCTGCTTTGCACAGCAAAACTGTGTGATTGAGTCACATTCACATCACTCTGAATACACAGCAACAAGTGAGTCTCATCATTTGACGCCATCTCTATATTCGTAGACTTTTGTACATCCTGCACCTTTGCTTGACAGGTCATGAGATCACCATCTGTATATGTCAGTTCTTTATTATCAACTTCGGACACAGTTTTGCAATCTGGACCTGTGCCCCTTTTGGAGGACTTCATACCCTCAGCTATCATTCTGAGCTGAAAGTCAGTGCAAGAATCTCATCCACTTTTCCAAGACAGACCTTTAGGGAATTTCCCAACTCCAATACTTGTGTCCCTTCTTGTACACTGGTATCGTTAAGGAGGACACCTCCATTGTCCCATTGCTGCTGAAAGACATAATTCTGGAACATCTTACTTAGTTCCTGCACTTCACTGTTTGTCCACTGCTCATCACACAAGACACTCTGTACCGGTAGCAGATCACTCTGCGTGTCAGCCTTTTCAGGATCAACCTGTAACAATTGCTGCTTGTGTTTATGTACTTCTGCCACACTGGGTTTAGCAAAGACATCGGATGCCATTTTAGGTCCAGAATCCAACTTCAGAATGTTATTTAACTTCTTTTTCTCTCCTGATTTTCCCACTATGTGGAACTTTTTCTGAGTTACAGACAACTGCTCTTCCAGCTGGGTAAATTTCACCATGGCGCTTTCCAACTTGCTCTCAGATTGCAGTATATTGTGCTCCACCTCATGTTCAGCAAGTCTCAACTTTTGTATAATTATTTCAGACTCTGCCACGTTAATTCACTTTGCAACTCAAGTTAATTGGTACTCCTCTCCACTTGGAATCTTTGCAACTGGTCCTGTGTACTTAGCAGACACTTCTCCAGGTTCTCAGGGCCTGATTCAGAGCCGGACGCTATCAGCAGTTTGCCCGCAGGAGGTACGTCTGTCCAAATGTCAAACCAAGCGCTCGCTCGTGTGGTCGCTTGTAGCGAGTCTTCCGCCTCATATTTCCACAACCCCTCCTCTAGCTAACGAGCGTCCAAAATAGCGAGTGCACTACTCGTTTTTGGATGAAGTGTTCGCTCGCACAATTACGACTGGAAGTAGGCCTGTCATTTGTCGATTGCCTTGTTTCTCCTTCGTCAAACATCCGTGAATCGATTGGTGCCAATCATTACCTTAATTTACTTAATTGTTGGTTGAAAGTTTTCAATCTTTTTTTTTTTGGAATGTCAATAAACTTTATTGTTTGTTTTGTGTTCATTTTGGTCCGTAGAATCCATCCGCTTTTAACGGCAAACTTGTTTTGTTTTCAATCCAAAGGCTGTTTGTTTGATTTTTTAATAGCTTTTATTTAGATTTATAATTTAGAAATTGTTTTATTTCCGGCTTGTTGCTAACGCATCCAAATGCAGCAAGCCAATCATAAGTCACAATATATTTATAGGGGTTGTTCACATGACTCACACATTAACCAATAGAATTCTTCATGTTATTTATGAAAGAACATAAGCCAATCAAAATTTAGGGGTCCCTGTAATAAAACTGATTTGTGTAAAAAAAAAAAAAAACATTGCCATCATGAGAGCCAGTGCTTTTACATGGGTTGAGCTGCTGGTGCTCACTGAAGTAATTGATAGGAGAATTACTGACATGCCGCACCCAGTCACCAACCAGCGCAAGCGCCAGGCGTACGCAGAGGTGCGGCGTAGGCTGCGGGCCTTGGGATATCGGAGGACCATCGGCCAATTAGAGTGCCGGTGGTCGGATTTACGACGCCGGGCCCCACACCTGCTTGCGCATCTTCGGATGAGGATCCGTTGGCATAAGTGGATATTTGAATGTTTATATATCTATGACAATCTGTTGTTACTTTTTGTCTTTGCTAATGTAAATTTGCATTAATGCATGTGCATGTGTGCAGTATGCATTTTTTTCGGCCTAAATGAGACCTTGTTATTGTTTTTTTTCTAAGATTAATATTTTCTTTTGGGTTAATGTTTTACATAAAAAATGTTTTTGGGTATACATATTTGCTAATATTACAAACTATACATCATTTAGGTCAGGAGCAGATCCAGAGACATAGACGGAGGCCTGCCTGACCCCTCTCCCCAACTCCCACCATATCCTCCCCTGCCCACTCCTCCCAAATTTCGCCACCCTCCCCTGACCTGGTCATCCCTATTTCCCCTCCCTCTCCTGCTCCCCAAATCCAAATCACCCCTCCCTCCCCTGACCTACCACTCCACATTCCCACACCCTTCCCTGATGCCCACTGCTGAATCCAACCCCTCCCCTTTATCCCCCCCGGACATTTCACCCCCGTCTTCACACATCCACTGGCCCACTTCAGAGGAAGAGGATCTGGGCCAACCTGGCCCTGAACCAGGAGGTATTTTTTTGGGGTTGTTTGCAATTATTGTGTAAAAATGTTCCCTATATGCATACACTGTTGTAACCCTGCTTACTGTCTAAGGGCAGTCCATTTTTTGGTTAATTTTTGTTTATTTTGGGTGGTATCTTTTGAAAAATTTTGCTTCAATTTTTTTTTTTTTTAAATGCTTTTTTATTTCTTTGTAAATTTTTGACCAATTTATTCATGTTTCTAAACAAAATAAACTTTACAATAACCACATATGCCAGAGCCAAATACAAGTTTCATTGTTTTAGATTAATTTTCTACACTAAAATCAATATACAAATGGTGAAAGGATTAATTAAGATCCCAAAGTGATTGGTCAAACCACTATTCTCATGTTCATGTTTTTTTTGTTTTGTTTTAGTGCCAATTGGTAATTTAGGCAAATTTATGTTACCATTATAGTTTTGAAACAAAATTAGCATGGTATGTAAACTTTATTTAACTGTAAATAATCCTGTTTTTCCTGTATGTATTTTTAAAAAAATTCACATTTATTTGAAACTCATATTTGTCTTTCTACAGACCCAAGGATGCGGGATCAAGCCATTTTTGGCCAGATAATAGCAATGAGGGGACATTTGTTCCAGTTGCTGGTCGCAATGGAAAATTTGATTTTGTTTTTGCGACATTAATTTATTATGTTTTTTATTTTGTTAATAAAAGCTGTTTGTTTAAACCAATCTCATTTATAGATTAGCTCACAAGGTCATATTTTTTTTTAAAATTTTGGTGTAAACATTTTGGTTTATGGATTTTGCATATGAAAATGAAAACAATGTGGCATATGAAATTTTTGGAGTAAGTTATTCTTTAAAAGTTAAACTTTTAAAGAAGGTTGTTGTTTGGATTTTGCAAAAAAAAATAAAAAAAAGTTAAAATTCGAAACATAGGATAGTAAACACACATAATTTTCAGTCTTCACAATGTCAACAAATGTAAAACCAAGGAATTTCAAATACCTGAAAAAGCGGGAAACGACATCATCATGTATGGCCCCCCCCTGACACTCTCCTCCGACCAACCTCGGGAGGGCCATCCTCAGGCAAGGCGTCCTCTGGCTGCACTGGGACACCACTCCTTGTGGCGATGTTGTGAAATATCCCACACAGGACCACAATTTTGGAAACCATAGCCGGCAAATACATGAGGTTGCCACCAGAGCGGTGGAGGTATCGAAATCGGCCTTTTAAAAGGCCGATACAATGCTCCACCACCTGCCTGGTGGCAGTAAGTGTTGAATTATATTGAGTTTGTGGCCCTGGCGTAGGAACCAAATAAGGAGTGAGCAGCCAGGGCATGCAAGGGTAACCACTGTCTCCTGTGAAAAAAAAAAGCATTCAGTACCATTTCTAAGTCAACAGTGTTTGGTTTAAAAATTAGGGGTACCACTTTCCCTGAAGCCACGCCTCACCAGCTTGTAGGTTGTTTAATTTGTGCCAAAGCCCTGATTGTCGGATGACAAATGAATCATGTGCACTTCCTGGAAATTTGGCATTCAGGGATAGGATCTAGAGGGAGGCATCACATACCACCATTACATTCATCGAATGGAAATCCTTGCGGTTCCTAAATATGGCCTCCAGCGCTGCTAGAGGCTGAAGTGGTATGTGAATGCCATCCACAACCCCTATGATGTGTGGGAAGCTTGCAATTTGGATTAATTTCTGATTCACCACATTAAGGGAACCCATATCCAATGGCATATTAATAAAATGATGTAGGTGCTTAAACAGTGCATCCATGACCGCCCTCAGGATCCTTGAAAAGGAGGATTGGGAAATGCCTGCAACAATCCCAACTGTGGTCTGGAAGGATCCTGAGGCGCTAAAATGTAACACCGACATTAACTGCATAAGTGGTGGTATTGCTGTTGGATTGTTAATTTGCCTTTCAAGATCACTCTCTATTAATTAAAGAGTGTCTAGGATGATTTGGGGTGGTAGGTGATACCGCCGTAAAACCACATCATCAGGCATTCCAAAAAGGGTGACATGTATTCTAAATATCTGGGGCCTTGCATGCCTATGATGCCTACGCCTAGGAGGATGTTCAGGTTGGTCGGGGTCGTGGACCATTGCCATCATAATTCGCCCAACATCAATCTGAAATGTTAGACATTGTAGTTATTTTTAAAAAATTTTAAAATACGAAAATATACTTATCTTTTTGACACATTAAGAAGAATCTTACAGGGTTAGGCAGTGACATCTTGAAGAAAACCTACGAATTAGATTTAACATAAATAAAAACAAAAAAACAAAACAAAATAAAGACAGCCTAAGGCAAAAATATAAAGAATGCATGCACTACACAGATGTTGTTAGTGTCTGATTTTATTCTATTAATCCAATGTATGCTAATGCCACAGACAGGAGCTGTGCAAAATATATGCAATAGAGAACAAAAAATACAGCTAAATGGTACGCTAACGCCACAGACAGGAGCTGTGCAAAATATACGCAATAGAGGACAAAAAATACAGCTAAATGGTACGCTAACGCCACAGATAGGAGCTGTGCAAAATATTAGCCAGATATTTTGCATTTTTGATGGCCAAATAATCATTTGGGCAAAAAAAAAAATGTATAATGAGATCCCTTAAAAAAACTTGAAAAATGTTAACAATAAACAGGGTCTAATGTATCTCAATAAACACTTACCATACAAAGATGATCCCAAAACTCGAAATGCAGTCCACAAGACGAAAGGAGATCAAATTTAAAAAAAAAAAACGTTTTTTAAAAATAAATTAAAAAAAAAAAAAGCGAACCACCAAACTTACCTCAAAAACAAAAAAAAGGCTTATTACAAAAATGCAAAAATGCAAAAAAATCAAACCCACTCGACAACTCTCAGCAAATCCAAACGCCTTCACAAACAACAACTCCGCACCTAGAACATCCACCAACCACTTCTATCAACCCACCCCAAAACAAGGCCACAAAAAAGCCTTAAATAGACCTAACTTTCCCGCTCAAATCAATGACGCTCAATAGATGCGCCCGTATAATGCACATGCATCTATAAAAACATCACGAGAGGCCACAATGGGTCTGCTGAATTCAAGGGTTTAATCATGTCCACTGAACAGCAGCAAAGCCAAATTCCAGGACCAAACAGTAAGTAGCTCCAAATGTAAAGTTAACACACCAAAAAAAAAATTAATTATTGGGTTTTTTTTTGTAAGGTGTTGAGACTGACAATGAGGAGGCTGCGGGACCTAGTACCCAGGCCAGGGCCAAACAAAAAAGGCAGCCACAATTCACAGGAAAGGAGATGGAGGCTTTGGTGCAACAGTTCGTGGATAACCTGGCACAGGCACCCCAAAATATGGGTGCAAGCCTGAGATGGAAACTGTGGGAGGAAATAGCCAGTGCTGTCAATGGTGTTGGTGATTTTGTCCGTTCAACCAAATAAGTCAAACGCTGGTATATAAACTATATAACCTATTTCCACAATTCTAAAAACTTAGTTAAAAAACTAAACATACATTTTTAAACAACAAATGGAGCGACTTCAAATATCGGCTCAAACAAAAACTGGCTGATAGGGCTAGGCATGCAGGGGGGACAGGTGGTGGGCCAACCCCTATGTCATTAGAGTTAACTGATTTGGAGGAACTGGCACAGGGGTGTGTGCAGGAAGAGGAGGTGTTTGGCATGTCCAACATGGACACAGACATGCCAGACTTTGCGGCTCCACATGTTGCTGCAGGTAATTTTTAAAAAAATGTTTGAACAACTTGTTAAATACAAAGACAAATGTACTAATATTTTTATGATCTCTCTTTTTCACACAGGCACAGAAGAGGATGAGTCTGCTCCAGAACTGAGGTTTGGCCGCAGTAGATCTGCTGGCTCCACAGGGGAGGAAGCAGTATTTTCTGCTGGGGACCCTGTGGCGGACAGTCCAGGGCCTTTCCCCTCACAGGCAGTGGCCCTTCTCACAGATCTCAATGATAAAACAGATAAAAACACAGAGATTCTGCTGAGGATGGACGCCAATCTGCTACGGGTGGCAGATGCCCTGGAGGAAAACACTGCAGCCAATGTCAGAATAGCTAATGCCCTGGAGCAGCTCGTCCGCCTGCGCATGTTGGAGCCGGCATCCCTTCCTGCTGGAACATCAGGGCCCTCCACCTCTGGCGCAACATCGGCCATCCCTCCAAATGTGCCTAGCCCTATGCCTAGCCCAGAGGAAACACCAGCTACCTCTGCCCAGGCACACCATACAACCAGACAGACAAAATCATGCTCCCTCCAACATTAAGCCAAGCGGGGGAGAAGGCGTTGACAGCACTGGCTAATTTCCCCAAATTCCATCTCTGTGTTTGCCCCATATTTTGGCTACACCAAACCTCCCTCTCCTTTCTTGTGATTTTTTATTTTTTTTACATGATTTTTTTTTTAATGTAAAATAAAATAACAAATTGGCTGTAAAAAAAAGCCACATTTGGCAAAAAATTTGAACATTTAAATTTTGCAAAAATAAAAATCCATTCTTCAAAAAATGTGTGTCCAATTCATTAGCAAATGGCTGAAGGGGACTGGAACAAACATACTTAAATACATAACAAAGGTCATATACTTTAAAAAATATTTAAAATCAAAAAACATAAGGTAACAGGTAGGTAAACAATAACGCAAGCAAAGCAATTAGTGGGTGATTGTCTTTCTGTATTGTAACCAAATTGTCCAAAAAAATTAGACATAAAAAAAAAGGTGTTGGCCTTTTTAAAAAAAAAAAAAACTGGCAACAACATGCGTACGGAATTTAGCAAAAAAACAAGCATTTTAACCTCTATTTAAACATATTTTTTGTGATTGCTGTGATTACAAAACCCAAACAAATAGGAACACAACATGCGTTCCAAATTTAGCTAATAAATCATGGCCATTGAAAATCACCTTCTCGCAAGTGATCCAATTATTAGGTGATTGGTCTTGTGCCTTGTAAAGGAGAATAGCAAAACATCGATTCGCTAAGGGAGCTATGAAGAGACCATCATCTTTGCGAGATCCAATACCCTACCACAAGCTGAACGAGCAGTCATAATGGAAACTGGATCACACAGTGACGTGTACAAAATAGCGTCCACATTGGACGTTCGCACAAGATAATATATGTACGCCCAAAAAACGGCTTGCCACGCCTGCGTTTTCTCATCTCCACCCCCATTACCACCCATAAATGGAACATTCTGTCAATCAAATGACATAGGTCACTTCCTGTTCGCTGTGTATACGAGCGAACGACAAATGACTGCAATGATCCGGCCGCACATGCGCAATGAGAACCGGACGCATGCGTGGTTTAAAACAATCGAATGCGTATGAGCGAACGGCTGATAGCATCCAGCTCTGAATCAGGCCCACAGTCTGTTCTTGCAACTTCCAAGTCCTGCCATTGGCAAGGTTAAGCTCTTTCTCCAAAGATTCACTTTGCTTGGCGGCTTTATTCAGATTTTCCTCCAGGAATACATTTCTTTCCATCAGACATTCTGAAACTGCTTTAGCTGCAACTAAATTGGAGTGGAGAGTTTGTACTTGCTCCTTACAGCTGACTTTAAAATGGATCATCTATATCTCTTTTTCTTCATGGTCTGTCTCCCACTGAGTGCGAGTCTGCAGCATCTGGAGACACTGCTCATTTACTTCACAAAACTTTTCTGCCAGAGAACTTTTCTCCAATTCACAGTCTTTAAGTTTTACTTGTGTGGACACTATTAAATAGTCTTTTTACTTCAGATTCAGATTTGCCACTTTCACTTGCGTGCACTCTACATCACTCCGATGCCTCTGAACACCTTCTTTCAATTCCTCCACTTCCTGCTGATGTACCACACACTTTTGCTGCAATTCAACAACATCTTGCTCTAATACATCATTCTTTGCTAGGAGCAC